>JAHHZJ010001006.1:0-31427 GCA_021437245.1 Aegilops speltoides | reverse complement strand
GTAGAAATATGGGGCCCGAATGACAATCTCGTCAACTAGATGAACTAGGACGGCGCATGATATTGAAGAAGGATGGTGGGAACACCAGCTCAAACCGACAAGACATTGCACCACATCACCTTAGCCTTGGTATGATTTCTGGATCGATCACCTTCTCGAGAGATTGCATTGAGGAATGCACATAGCTTCACAATGGCTAATCGGACGTTTTCGGTAGAAGCCCTCAATGCAACCGAAAGCGCTTAGGCATAATCACGTGGCAGTCATGAGACTTTAGGTTCAAACTTTTTCCGCCATATTTATTATTCCTTTATATTCGACGAAGCCGCCGACCTTCATACTAGCGCAGGCATTCAAAGAAGATTTCTTCTCTTCTTTGGTAAGAGCATAGTGGCAGACCTTCATACCGCCGAGGCATGCCGTTTTTCGTGCAAACGCGTGTGTCCTCCCGTGCCTCAGCTGTATCTTTTGTCTTCCCATACACGCCCAAGAAGCCTAGCAGGTTCACGCAGGTTCTTCGTCACGCATCACGTTGATCAAGAGCGGACCTCTAGGTCTTTCCAAGAGGGTAGGTCCCAAAATATAGATTTCTTCTTCCACATGGGTGCGTGTCCCCAGCGCCACCGGTACAGCTAGTCCTCGGACCCTTTCCAAAGATTACGTAAATCATTGACCATAGCAAGTACGTGATCACCGCACGCATGGCGGGCTTCTTCCGGTGATCTGCCTCACCTTTGAAATGCTTGCCTTTCTTTCGACATAGATGGTTGGTCGGAAGAAATCGACGATGTCCTAGGTACACATTCTTCCCTGCAGCTTGCCGGTATATACTATCGGTGTCAAGTAAACAGTGCGGTATGCGGTATCCCTTGTTTGTCGTCCTAAAGGTTACCGAGAGCGGCCAATCGTTGATGGTCACGAACAGCAACGCCTTTAGGTTAAATTCCTCCTGTTTGTGCTCATCCCACGACGCATAACCGCTTCCATTCCACAGCTGTAAAAGTTCTTCAACTAATGGCCTTAGGTACACATCAATGTCATTGCCGGTTGCTTAGGTCCTTGGATGAGAACGGCATTATAATGAACTTCCGCTTCATGCACATCCAAGGAGGAAGGTTATACATACATAGAGTCAGGCCACGTGCTGTGATTGCTGCTCTGCTCCCGAAAGGATTAATGCCATCCATCGCAGCAATTCCAGACGGTACCGAGCTTTGTGTTGCCATCTTCGCAATTGGGGTACAACCCTTTTTGTGGTCCTCTAACATGCGATCGAACTTAAGCTTCTCCTTTGACTTTCGTGCATTGCCCTTGCATCGACAATGACCCGGCGGAGATCATCATCATCGGGCACATCGCTAGTTCCTCTTGATCTTCAGCAGCTTCGCCCATTGCAGCATCATCATGCACATCGCCCGTTCCTCTTGATGTTCAAGAGCATCACCGTATTCAGGGCACATAGTTGTCATTGTACTCTTCTTCTTCGCCGCCTTCCATCATAACCCCTATTTCTCCGCGTCCTCGTCCAAACATTATAGTGTGGCATGAAACCCTTGTAAAGGTGGGTGTGGAGGATTTTCCGGTTAGAGTAAGACTTCAGATTCCACATATAGGGCATGGACAACACATAAAACCATTTCTTGTTTGCTTCAGCCACTTCGAGAAAATCATGCACGCCTTAATGTACTCGGAGGTGTGTCTTGAATCGTACATCCATTGCCGGTTCATCTGCTGCATTATATATAATTATGTGTCAAAAATCATTACAGAACATCATGAATAGATAATTAAGTGACCAAATTAATAGAAGTTCATCATCACATTAAAACGAAAGTACATACATAGTTCTCATCTAACAACATAAAACTCTGCAGAGCATCTAAATTAATTAAACCATACATCGAAACTATGTAAAACATTTCAATGCGAAACAAATGCGATCATAATCGCAACCAATGTAACAACTGATCCAACGGCATAATGATACCAAGCCTCGTATGAATGGTATATTTTCTAATCTTTCTAATCTTCAAGCGCATTGCATCCATCTTGATCTTGTGATCATCGATTTACATCCGCTACATGCAACTCCAATATCATCTTCTCCTCCTCAATTTTTCTAATTTTTTCCTTCAACAAATTGTTTTCTTCTTCAATTAAATTTAACCTCTCGACAATAGGGTCGGTTGGAATTTCCTGTTCAACAATCTCCTAGATAAATAAAATCTATGTCACGTTGGTCGGCATAATTGTCATAAACAATAAATGAACCAATAGTTATGAAAAGATAATATATACCACATCCGAATCATAGATGGACGAGGGCCGACGGGGCGGATACCAAAACCATCGCACTATATAAGATGCAATAATAAAAGTAAGAAAATTATACAAGTATCTATATAAACATACAAGTAAGAATTTTTTTCCTTTCGTAAAGAAGATAAGAACAAGAGGCTCACCACGTTGGTACGGGCGACGAGATCGGCGCATGCATCAACGCGGTGAAGACGGGACGGACGTGACGGACCGGTAAACCTAGACAAATATTGAGGAAAATGGAGCTTGGAGGTCGAGCTTGAGAGGAGAAAGCTTAAGTAGTGTGGCTCGGGCATTCCATCGAACACCTCATGTGCATAGGAGGTGAGCTAGAGCACCACAAAGCTCTCCAACGCGGTAGTAGAAAACAGAGCAGGAAGTGATATGCTCATGGGTGAGGGGTATATATAGGAACTAATTGGTCCTGTGGTGGCTTGAACCGACTAGGCAGCCTTGGTCCCGGTTCGCCACCAACCGACCAATGGTGGTGGGCAGGAGCGAGGCCCATTGGTCCCGGTTCGTCCCACCAACCGGGACCAAAAGGTCCAAACGAACGGGACCAATGGCCCATGGCCCGCCGCCCCGGCTCACAAACTGGTCCATGTTCCCCATTGGTCCCGCTTCGGTGAACGGACTAATGGGCTACGGCCTGACCATTGCCCCTTCTACTAGTGACCCCACCGTCCATCGGAGTTGGCTAGTGACGAGGCTGGGCGCCGACCATGGAAGCGTTGATCCAAACTCGTGGCCAATGTCGGTCTAGGAGTGGAAGGTGCCTCGCTCTTCCAATTGCGATTAGTGCACTATGAAGTGGGCGGTTGGTGGTGTTTCGACTTTGGATGCCGAGGTGACGGCTTCAGAAGCGGTCTGCATGGTTGGCTCTCCGACGGGCGCCATGTCGGCGACGGTGGCTTTCCCTTAGTCATGTGGGCAGCGAGAGGTGGAGCGGCGGGTGGCTCATGCGCGCTCTCTGTCTCAGCAGTGGTGACGCCCAATCCATCTCGAGTTCTGAACTCATCACACTTGTCTTGGAGACATCGTGGTGTCACGAGGAAGCCCGAGTGAAATCTCCGCTTTGTTCCCGCGACGACATTTATGCTGGAGGGCCGCTGCCTTAAAGAAGTTGTTGTGGAGCTTTGTGTCCTCGTCTGGGAAAACCTTTGTCCATCTGGACTCAACAATGACGATGCTTACTGCTCGCCTCGACGTTGTAGTGGAGTTTAGATGTTACAGGTCGTAGCGTGATGTTACACTCAGTTCTTTCTATGCTTTCTTTCGGCAGTAGTCACGTGGGTCCTGTGTGATCCGGTTATCCCTGAGATCGCTATTCTTTGGGGGCTACCTCATCTCATGTATCGCTGGCTGTGTACTTTGTTTGGTTGTTGCTTTCTATATAAAAGCGGGGGCGAGAGAGAGAGAGAGAGAGGGAGGGGGAGAGAGAGAGGGAGAGGGAGAGAGAGAGAGAAGCTGCAACTTTGGGCCGTGCAAACACATGTGTCTCCTTCACATCTAGCCATTGTCGGCAAGGCTCCACTACGCCACGCCGCTGATATCCACCGTTGTTGCTGCGGTAGATGAAACACCGCTCCACCTCATGCCCTCCAGCCAGCAGGTGCTCCAAAACAATGTGCCCAGAGGGAGAATGGCACCAAGACGCTGTCCTCGCTCGATCCAGAGACTATGATCTAGGGTTTCCGAATAGCCCAAGCAAGGTGAGTGGACAAACCACGGAATGCGTGAACAGGATCAAAGGCTCTTCCCAGCGACGCCCCAAAGGGGATGCGACGAGACGACGCCGTCGCCTAACCCGATGCCGGTCGAGGCTTTCACCGTAAGAATTTGAACCAAGTGTAGAAGAGGTCAGATATCTCCACGGCGAACAATATACAAGTGTTGGTGTAGAAGGATCCATACGTACGTCGTGGTTTACAATATATAGTTGCATCATAAGAGTGAAAATAACAAATATGCATGCATGTTGTGAACTGGTATTTGCACATGCATGGATGATCATCTATTCCATCCATCAAATATATATACTACCTCCGTAACCTAATACAAGACGTTTTTTGACACTGTGAGGGAGTACAGAATTAACTAAGCGCTACAGTTGGAGCAAGAAATCTGTGAATCTTCGATCCTCTTGTTGAAACCCATCTTGACAGTCTAAGATGAGCACAGTAGAAACTCCTATAAGGCTGCCTGCGAAGGACGCACATAGCCAGATCGCAATATCCACCGTGTAGTCCCAATCCTTCGCGTATTTAATCTCCAGGTAAAGGAAAGTGAACACCCCAAAGATGGCGCCGGCGGTGGCGAGGAAGATGAGCATCATCCTCGTGCTGCTGTGGCTCGCGCCACCGCTACCATAGCGGCATCGTCACCGCGAGTCCTGTACCTCACCAAGTAATCTTGCACCTTTCGATCCACACCGAAGACATGGGCGTCACGCGCGAGGTCCGGCTCGCCATGGCAGCGTCCTCTATGTCCGCCATATTACACACCAACTAATCCAGCTAGGTTTATCGGTTTCCTTTTTATAGGAAAGATTTATAGGTTTGTATATATCGATGAGAACAACATTGAGAAGAGGATCTGATTTGGAGTTTTTTTTTTTGAAAGGTGATCTGATTTGGAGTTAAGTATCCGTGTTTGTGTCCATCAGTCGGCCGGCTGGAAACGTTTGGGACGAGGACAGGACAAATCGTTGGTGATGATTCAATCCCATCTTGAGAGAAGGAACCGTGTTTGACACAATCAGTCAGCCGGCTGGAAACGTTTGGGACGAGGAGAATACAGATCCCATCTAATAACCGTTGAAGTGCGTATCTAGGTTCCCCAAGATAAGGCGGTTCAACTTAGGAGATCACGTAGCCTGTTAGTATATTGTTCAAATCATGCACATATAAACTGTGATTTCAAAACGCTCTTACATTATGAGACGGAGGGTAGAATTTAACGCAAAAATATAGGGTCAAGGGATTAGAATTGGTGCTTTGCCGCTTTCTGCCTTTGGGCTTCTCTGTTAAGTCTCTTTATTCTAAGCTTGTTGGTGGCACGCCTACCAATCGTTTTTCCCAATTTTGAAGGCCCGTATTCCCTAAGATTAAAATCTTCTTGTGGCAAGCTTTCGGGGCGGTTGCCCTCGGCTGATCAAATCCATAAGAGAAATGGGACGGGCTCCGAGTTGTGCCTTTTGCGGTGATGTGGAAGACTCGGATCTTATCTTTTTCACTGTCATTTGGCTAAGCTTGTTTGGAGTTGCGTATGGACTGGCTTCGTGTCTTTTGGGCCCCTGCCTTTGCCGAGTTGCGCAGCTTGGCCTCCAACCTCGCCGGTGTATCTAGGCGCATCTTTTGGGTGGGCTTGGGGCTTTATGCTGGTCCCTGTGGACAAGTAGGAACAAATTTACTATCGAGCATGTGTTCCGGCTAAACCGCTGACTGCTTATTTAAATGCGCGCTTCCTGCAGCAGTGGAAATCATTGACTAAGGTCGACGATCAAGAGGCGCTCTATATGCTGATCGACAAAATCCGGACGACGGTGTCTCAGTTATAAAGACAAGAGCAGGATGCTTGATTGCTTTTTGGGCTGGATGCTTTAGCTTTAGTTGGATCTTTTCTTCCGGCCTGCGTGCGTACTGGCGAGGAGCCATGTACCAGACTTTATCCTCCGTCGTCTCGCCTAGCGCTGGGGCTTGGGTGTGTCTGATACTTATCTGTGATGATGTTGCTACCTTGCCTTATGGCTTTATTTATAAAGTCGGGCGATGCCTTTTCTCTGAAAAACTGTGGTTGTTTCACGTCCTAGCAAGACAACCAATCAATCCACCATCTATTTGTTGTTTGTGCTGAAGACAAGTCGTATTTAGTATGTTGGTTTGAACTACCATTGAATTGCCAAACTGACAAACAACAAACCCGGCCAGAATTTTTATAGAAAACAATTAACCGCTCAACGCTCCAACACACAAGGGATCTAAGCGCAGTTGAGTGAATCAGGATGTCTGGTCTTTCACCCTCTAATACGTCAAAGTTGTAGAGAGGATGAGATGTGTTGTCTTGCTCGAAGGCCTCATCGTGCTAACTTCTGGGTGAATAACATGATAATTCGCGCCATGACTTCATAACTTACTAGCAAATCTCGATAACTTCTTGGTAAATAGCATGATAATTTACGCACCACACACATGACAACTTGTGTACAATCACTCGGTAACTTTTGACCATGGCAAAACACTACTAGAAAAAGGCTACTAGTAGCGTTGGTTTTGGTTAGTAGTAGCTCGGGTCACCGCGCTACTACTATTGCGCTACAACTAAATGTTAGTAGTAGCACGGCTTCACCCGCGCTACTACTAACTTAGTAGTAGCGCGGGTGAAATCGCGCTACTACTATTTGAACCCAGAATACCAGGCGCTACTAGTATTTAGGATACTAGTAACTAATTAGGATTAAAAAATAAAAACATAAAATGCTGCAGTACAGAAAATAGTCTAGAAAGCAACTCAAATCCAACACTCAGCGTATTGTGAAGATCATTAATTGCAACTCAAATCATCAATGGTAACAGCACACCTGACAAGGCTACACATATATTGGCACAATGTGACAGTTGTCCTCATGATACAGAAAATCTACCAAGGCCGAGGTCCTTCACCTCAGCAACCTCCAAACGGTGGCATCAAGGTCCTCCACCTCGCCGACCTCGAACGGTGGCGCAATGCCTCTCACCTCGGCGACCTCCGCGCCGCAATCACCTGGACAATCATCTGTTTAACGCGGTCGCCGGGCTTCATGGCGAAGTCCGTCTCCGAGTGGTTTAAGAGCACGATGCCCACCGGTCTTGGTAGTCCAGGCGATCACCCCTGCGACACGCTGAAAGTGAAAACATGTTAGTTCACGCCCTTGTGCAGACCCAGTAGGGTATTTTCTTCATTTATCAGTCTCTTTTAATCTATTATAAATATTCAAACAGAAAGACACCTACTAAATGCATACCCTAGCTATATGTGTCCATGCTATCTTGTTGTCTTAGTGCATACAAGAAATTAATACTTGTGTATTTGAGCTATACTAGCACATATGCCCGCATGGTAACGGAAGAAAAAATTGACAACATATATGTCGACAAAAATATTATTAGCATCTACCCGTGTTTTGGTCGGCACAAGGAACACACATATAACCTGTCAAAACGTCATACAATTCACAAGCATGAGCATAGAGAAAATATTCGATATAACAAAGAAGATAATTCATAGTTGTGAGGACAGCTGAATGTGATCCCGCAACCAACATAAAAGAGCAAAAAGAAGATCCAGAGGCACTGAATACAGCTTACATAGTACTTGTGTAAAAGAAAGATGATTTAGTGAAATCTAGCATAAATCTAATAAGACAACCTTCCAAGAGAACATGAACATCACAACAAAGATACCATGAAGCTAGATGTCTGTAGTACAATATACATCCCTTTCATGGCTTCACCTGCCGTTACCTAGAATGAGAAACTATGTCGTATCAATAAAGGACATCTGCTACACATCACAAAGGATCTTTCTTTAGGGACACATCAAAAGGAACTCTGTGGACTAAGTAAGCTACATTCGCTTTTCTTTTTGAGAATGACTAAGTAGTTACATTCGTAATGTAGAAATAAACGGAATCTTTAATAAACTACACTAAAACATTTTTCACCTACTATTATGCTCCAGTTCTGCTCTGTATGCACGTGCTAAAAAATCTTGGCTGCAAAACCAAAGGAAACAGGAAAAACAAGACACACAATCGTTCCAATTACATTTTTTTTCGAAGGGGACTCTCCTCGCCTCGAGACGACGATGCATACAACCACTTAGATAAATAATAAAGGTTCAACAATGTCATAGAGTCTTGAAACAAAATAAAGGCGAGCTCACAGAGCCTCGACGCTAAAACAAGAAAAGGCCATAAATCCACAACCGCTGGCAAAATAAAGATAGGAAAACTAATTGCCTATCCTATTACATGACCGCCATCCAAACCGGTTGAAGATATCCCGCGCTACCATCTCCCACCGGACAGATCCAGAACCAACGCTCCCGGCCTCCGCCGGAGTGAGTAAGGACCACATACGGATGGAGCCCACTAGTGCGAACCGGGCATTAGCACCGTTCGAGTTTCCTAGAGTGCCGGTTACATAACCGGCACTAAATTGTGGTCACTAAAGCCCCCTTTAGTACCGGTTCAGCACGAACCGGTGCTAAAGGGCAACCATGCGGCACGAGCCAGCTCCGGGGCTCGAGCCTTAGTACCCGTTGGTAAGACCAACGGTACTATAAGGTTTGGGGGTTTTTCGTTTATGATTTTTTCATTTAATTTTGTGTTTCCATTTTAATTCTTTTTCGCTGCTGGTATTTTACGATACTACACATTGTACACGTTATGCATATATATATATATAAATATATAAATAGAATTTCTAGTAGAACCAATCATGCATATATATATCATCAATGTCTCATAAACCAGCATATTAATTAATTCACACATACACACATGTATAGCTATATACAATTTCTCCTGCATATGAATGTTGCCTTCGAGCCAGTGGCATTAGCCTAATTGGTGCCTTCGAGCATGATGACAATTGAAGTGGTTTTCATGGGGCGTAGCGGTTATAGAATTCTCCATTCGGATTTATGACCTGGTCGAGCAAAATCCCGCTTATTTCCTCTTGCGTGCTTCTACGCGCTTCGCTTCTATGAGCTTCCCGCACCTCTTTGAACTGTTAAGAAGGAGATCAATATGCATGTGTATTAGTTGTGTGACTAGATATCGATAATGGTGTGTGAATAGTGTTCTGAAGCGTACCATCATTGTCTTTTGAGATCTGCTCCTTTCGGACGCCATCATGTAATGTTCTCGCAAACGCAGAATGCACACGATCAGTCCCCTGTGCCTGCTTCAAGGCCTTTACGAGAATGGAATTTGATCAGATAATATTTAATCAAGCATAATAATTAATGAGATGGCAGCTATCTAGCTAGCTAGTACTACTTAATTACTTACCTTGGGTCGAATCCATTTAAGCTTTGTTTCCATTCACCGTGACGCTGATGAATCTTGCCCAAGCTCGCCTCGCCGACAAAGAAAATGAATAAAGGTTATTAAATAGTTCATATCATAAAATGATGAACTAAATAGGCCAAGATATATAGTTAATAATGATTGAAATTACCTGTTGACTATCCCATACAAGATGTTATAGTCAGTTTTTCTCGAGATTAGTGAGTCCAGACTTCAACCTGTCCGCGCAACTTTAATGATACAAAAGACCCAGTGAAATCTGCATGCACACACGCTTGCATGTCTTAATTAAGCGGGCATATGTAAGAAAAACATGTAGCTAGCTAGTAGGCAAAACAGAGAATTTGTAGTACAAGATGTGACTCACGGAAGTTGTAAGGAAGTAGTATATCTTCATTGTATTTGAGGCGCTTCAAGAACTCTAGCATGCTGTCCTCACGTATTTTTTCCGACGCTCATTTATCTTCCAGGTGTATTCATTAACGGTGTTTGGGTCAATGAACCCAATGCCAAAGCCCACCTTTTCTCATTTCATATATCTTCATCCCGCATAATACTACGTAAAAGAATATAGTGAGGATAATTAGTAATGATTGATCAAAAGGATATCACTAGGTAGCTTGAGACTTAAATTATAGAAAGAAATCACTTACGATACAATAGCAACCGACGATAGATTTTTCAAGTGCGTCTTGATTGTATAACTGAAACAGTTCTAAATACTCAACGGACACAACTTTCTCATGGTAGTAATGGTCCTGCTTGACATTCACCATGAGGGACAATCGATCTAAAATCTTGGTAATGTTCATGTACCATTGATGCAATTCATACATTCTCGTTGGGAGGTTCTTGACCTTGTATGGCGCGACCAAAGGTTGGCCCGGACATATTTCCATTTTACTTCATCCTCTCGGCAAAGGCATGGGCTCGATCTTGAGGAGTTGTCCAACAGGATGTTGAGAACTTGAGCCCATTATATATCCTCCTATACCACATTGCCCACCTCGAACGTGCACTGTTTGCCCACATATACACAGATCACACCGTTGTTGGCACAAAAGCGAGGGATCGACACACTGTTCTCCCATTGGGGAATGGTTTTCCGATTTTTGGCAGCTGCTTTTGTTTGCTCGATCCCGATAGACGTGCTCGCCTTTGTAGACGTGCTCGATTTAACTCTCGATGTGGCGCTCATAGTCTGTGTCAATAGGCTTGGGAGCTAGTGGTTGAGCCATACGAATGAAGTGGTCAATCTTTCTCGTGCACTTTCTCCCTTGGCGGCGGTGGCGGTTTGTGCAAAATGGGCTTCCACCTCGGCTTCGATATGGCTGTGATTTCCTCCTGACTGTCATAAGACCTCTCGGAAGAGGCTTGAGGCTTGGACCATATTTATATCGCTTGCCTCCTCCTGCATTTCCCTGTACTACCTCGACTAGCCACGCACCATAGCTGCGGGTGTCTCTTTCCCGATTGCTATATATGGCGGAGACCGACGGACTAATGATTTAGTCGGTTGTGCCACCAACCGACCAAAGACTTTTTCAAAGAGCCCAAAGGGCGGGAACGAAGATTGGTCCTTGGTGGCACAAACCGACAAAAAGTGGCATTGGTCCTTGCAGCCACGAACGGACAGCTGGAGATATCCCGGTTGGTGCCACCAACCGGACCAATGGTCTCGCAGCTGTTTTTTGATTCTTCCAGAGCTGCTTTTAGTCCCACCTCGCTGGCGAGAGGCACTCGCAAATGCTTATAAGCCCCAGTGCGATAATGACGAAGATGCTCAATGCTCCTCAAGACGTTGTTTCAACCCTTTGGGATACGAGACTGCATGCAGCTATAAAAAGGCATTGACACTATCCCGAAAGGGTTGAAGCAGATTAACGAGCATTGCGTCTTTTTATTTGTAATGACTTATTATAACTCGAAAAAAATAAATAGCAGAAAAAGAAAAACTATATAAAAACTACTCTTAAATGAATAGAAGCAAAAAATAGTTGTGATTAACTATAGTAAAAAGGAGCATATATGCTTATTTTTAATGGCTTATTACAACTCGTAAATAAAAAGAAAAAATAAATATAGCAGAAAAAGAAAAACTATAAAAAACTACTTGAAATGAATAGAAGCAAAAATAGTTGTGATTAACTATAGTAAAAAGGAGCATATATGCTTATTTTTAATGGCTTATTACAACTCGAAATAAAAAGAAAAAATAAATATAGCAGAAAAGAAAAACTATATAAAAACTACTCATAAATGAATAGAAGCAAAAATAGTTGTGATTAACTATAGTAAAAAGGAGCATATATGCTTATTTTAATGGCTTATTACAACTCGAAATAAAAGAAAAAATAAATATAGCAGAAAAAGAAAAACTATATAAAAAACTACTCATAAATGAATAGAAGCAAAAATAGTTGTGATTAACTATAGTAAAAAGGGCATATATGCTTATTTTTAATGGCTTATTACAACTCGTAAATAAAAGAAAAATAAATATAGCGTAAAAGAAAAACTATATAAAAACTACTCATAAATGAATAGAAGCAAAAATAGTTGTGATTAACTATAGTAAAAAGGAGCATATATGCTTATTTTTAATGGCTTATTACAACACGTAAATAAAAAGAAAAATAAATATAGCGAAAAAGAAAAACTATATAAAAACTACTCGAAATGAATAGAAGCAAAAATAGTTGTGATTAACTATAGTAAAAAGGAGCATATATGCTTATTTTAATGGCTTATTACAACTCGTAAATAAAAAGAAAAATAAATATAGCAGAAAAGAAAAAACTACTGAATGAGATGAGACAGCTTATAGAGGAAATTAACTTAATTCATAACAATTTCAAGAGAACCGTATGAATTTATGCTAAATTACCTATATAAGCATCTATTTTCATTATCGGAGGAGCTCAATAAAGTAGAGAGGAGGGCTTATAAACCAGTCCCGCTCCCCTTCTGCTGGCGTGGGACTAAACTCGGTCGCAACGGCACCAATCTTTAGTCCCGGTTGATGGCACTAACCGACTAATGGAGCCCATTGGTCCCGTGCTCGCAACCAACCGGCAATAGGTTTGCTCGATCAATGGTCCCGGTTGTCCCACAAACCGGGACCATAGGTCCAGATTAACCGGGACCAATGGCCCACGCGGGCCCGGCGCCCTCGGCTCATTTAACCGGTCCGATGTTCATTGGTCCCGGTTCCGTTGAACCGACTAATAGGCTGGACCGGCCCGACCATCGCCTTTTCTACTAGTGTTGGTTCCTACATATTCTACGAAGATCTTTTATCGGTAAACCGCACAACAACATACGTTGTTCCTTTGTCATCGGTATGTTACTTGCCCGAGATTCGATCGCGGTATCCAATACCTAGTTCAATCTTCAAGCAAGCAAGTCTTTACTCGCCCGTATACATCATCTCACAACTAACTCATTAGTTGAAATGCTTGCAAGGCTTAAGTGATGTGTATTACCGAGGGCCAGAGATACCTCTCCGACATCTGAGTGACAAATCCTAATCTCAAATACGCCAACTCAACAAGTACCTTCGGAGACACCAGAGAGCACCTTTATAATCACCCGATTACGTTGTGATGTTTGGTAGCACACATAGTGTTCCTCCGTAAACGGGAGTTGCATAATCTCATAGTCATAGGAACATGTATAAGTCATGAAGGAAGCAATAGCAACATACTAAACGATCTGCTAAGCTAACGGAATGGGTCATGTCAATCGATCATTCAACTAATGATGTGACCTTGTTAATCAAATAACAACTCCTTGTTCATGGTTAGGAAACATAACCATCTTTGATTAACAAGCTAGTCAAGTAGAGGCATACTAGTGACACTGCTTGTCTATATATTCACACATGTATTATGTTTCCTAATACAATTCTAGCATGAATAATAAACATTTATCATGATATGAGGAAATAAATAATAACTTTATTATTGCCTCTAGGGCATATTTCCTTCAGCCTCCCACTTGCACTAGAGTCAATAATCTAGATTACACGTAATGATTCTAACACCCATGGAGGATGGCAGAGGCGCGGGAGCAGGCTATGCTCACAGGGGGCGGTGGCGACGGCGACGGCGAAGGCGAGCAGCCTGATGGCGTCGGTGGCGGCGGCGACGGCAAGGTGGAGCAGGGGCGTCGGGTGGCGATGGCGACGAGGAGGAGCAGGGGGGGTCGGGGGAGAAATGGGCGATTTGGCCGGAAACTGCTAAGTGCTGCTTATATAGCATAGCCTTTAGTCCCGGTTGGAGGCACCAACCGGGACTAATGCACCCTTTAGTCCCGGTTGGTGCCACCAACCAGGACCAAAGGCCTCTTTTCAGCAGCCCAAAGGGCGGGAAGCGGCGGCCTTTGGTCCCGGTTGGTGGCTCTGAAAAGAGGCCTTTGGTCCCGGTTGGTGGCACCAACCGGGACTAAAGGGCGGGCATTGGTACAGGTTCGTGGCACCAACCGGTACCCCAACCGGTACCAATGCCCCCCCTTTAGTCCCGGTTGGAGCCACCAACCGGGACCAAAGGCCCCTGTGCTGCCCGCGTCGGGGCCAAAGTTTAGTCCCACCTCGCTAGTTGAGAGGGGCGCGCAGTGGTTTATAAGCCCCACTGCCGCACCCCTCTCGAGCTCCTCTCCACCGCAGGCTTTCGGGCCTACTTGCTAAACTTTGCCTTGTGGGCCTTCTGGGCCTACTGTGGGCCTGAATCCTGGCCCATAGTAGGGTTTCATGTCGTATTCAGGCCGTGGGGGCCCAGTAGGAGGCATTTTTTTTATTTTTTTTGTTTTCTTTACTTATTGTTGCTATTTTTATTTTTTTCCAGTTTTTTTGTTTTGTTTTCTGCATTATTTATTTTCTTTTGTTTTTTGCTTTATTTCAAATTATTGGGCCTTCTGGGCCTACTGCTAAACTTTGCCTTGTGGGCCTTCTGGGCCTACTGCGGGCCTGAAATTCTTTTTGCTTTTAGTTCTAGGAAAATTATAAACTTTCTATTAGTGCCATTAGTTTTCAAATTTGAAAACACTTTTTTGTTTTTTTGTTTTCTTTCTTGCTTTATTTATTTTATTTGTTTCTACTTAGAACAAAATACTTATTGTTGCTATTTTTAATTATTATGAGGGCCGAACCATAAGACATTAAAGCATTTCAAATGAACTCTGAAAAAGTTGAAAGTTGGCATGGTATCATAAATTGACCCACATAGCATGTGCATGTACAAAACGGACAATGGTATTATACTCCGTCAGTTACAAAGTTGACATGGTATCATCATAATAGTTGCGGGAGAAAGTCTTTACTTTTTCTTCGCTTGTGTCATTTGCTTATTGCGCCGTAACCATGGATAATCTTCATCGTTTATCAGGATGCTGGGGTCAGCCTTGACTTTAAAGGGAGGAATTTCATAAAACTTTTCATAATCTTCAGACATGTCTGTCTTTTCCTCCACTCCCACGATGTCCCTTTTTCCTGAAAGAACTATGTGGCGCTTTGGCTCATCGTATGATGTATTCGCTTCCTTATCTTTTCTCTTTCTTGGTCTGGTAGACATGTCCTTCACATAGATAACCTGTGCCAAATCATTGGCTAGGACGAACGGTTCGTCAGTGTACCCAAGATTTTTCAGATCCACTGTTGTCATTCCGTACTGTGGATCTACCTGTACCCCGCCTCCTGACAGATTGACCCATTTGCACTTAAACAAAGGGACCTTAAAATCATGTCCATAGTCAAGTTCCCATATGTCCACTATGTAACCATAATATGTGTCCTTTCCCCTCTCGGTTGTTGCATCAAAGCGGACACCGCTGTTTTGGTTGGTGCTCTTTTGATCTTGGTCAATCGTGTAAAATGTATTCCCATTTATCTCGTATCCTTTCCAAATCAATACAGTCAAAGATGGTCCCCTGGACAACAAGTACAGCTCATCACAAATAGTGTTGTCACCTCTGATACGTGCTTCCAACCAACTGCTGAAAGTCCTGATGTGTTCACATGTAATCCGATCGTCGCCTTTGCTCCGGTGTTTGGAGCACGATCGTTCTTGTGTTCATCGACATACGGGATCACCAAGGTAGAGTTCTCAGAACTGTGTAGTGTGCTTGAGACCAAGAATATCCGTCCTGCATATTATTGAGTCCCTTCCAAGCGTGCCTTTTCGGTCAGTCTCCCCTCATACCGCGATTTAGGGAGACCTATCTTCTTAAGGCCAGGAATGAAGTCAACACAAAACCCGATGACATCCTCTGTTTGATGGCCCATGGAGATGCTTCCTTCTGGCCTAGCGCGGTTATGGACATATTTCTTTAGGACTCCCATGAACCTCTCAAAGGGGTACATATTGTGTAGAAATATGGGGCCCAGAATGACAATCTCGTCAACTAGATGAACTAGGACGTGCGTCATGATATTGAAGAAGGATGGTGGGAACACCAGCTCGAAACTGACAAGACATTGCACCACATCACTCCTTAGCCTTGGTATGATTTCTGGATCGATCACCTTCTGAGAGATTGCATTGAGGAATGCACATAGCTTCACAATGGCTAATCGGACGTTTTTCGGTAGAAGCCCCCTCAATGCAACCGAAAGCAGTTGCGTCATAATCACGTGGCAGTCATGAGACTTTAGGTTCAAAACTTTTCTCTGCCATATTTATTATTCCTTTTATATTCGACGAAAGCCACGGGACCTTCATACTAAGCAGGCATTCAAAGAAGATTTCCTTCTCTTCTTTGGTAAGAGCATAGCTGGCAGGACCTTCATACTGCTTTCGAGGCATGCCGTCTTTTTCGTGCAAACGTTGCAGGTCCTCCCGTGCCTCAGCTGTATCTTTTGTCTTCCCATACACGCCCAAGAAGCCTAGCAGGTTCACGCAAAGGTTCTTCGTCACGTGCATCACGTTGATCGAAGAGCGGACCTCTAGGTCTTTCCAGTAGGGTAGGTCCCAAAATATAGATTTCTTCTTCCACATGGGTGCGTGTCCCCCAGCGTCACTCGGTACAGCTAGTCTGTCGGGACCCTTTCCAAAGATTACGTGTAAATCATTGACCATAGCAAGTACGTGATCACCGGTACGCATGGCGGGCTTCTTCTGGTGATCTGCCTCACCTTTGAAATGCTTGCCTTTCTTTCGACATAGATGGTTGGTCGGAAGAAATCGACGATGTCCTAGGTACACATTCTTCCTGCAGCTTGCCAGGTATATACTATCGGTGTCAAGTAAACAGTGCGTGCATGCGTGGTATCCCTTGTTTGTCTGTCCTAAAAGGTTACTGAGAGCGGGCCAATCGTTGATGGTCACGAACAGCAACGCCTTTAGGTTAAATTCCTCCTGTTTGTGCTCATCCCACGTACGTACACCGTTTCCATTCCACAGCTGTAAAAGTTCTTCAACTAATGGCCTTAGGTACACATCAATGTCATTGCCGGGTTGCTTAGGTCCTTGGATGAGAACTGGCATTATAATGAACTTCCGCTTCATGCACATCCAAGGAGGAAGGTTATACATACATAGAGTCGCGGGCCACGTGCTGTGATTGCTGCTCTGCTCCCCGAAAGGATTAATGCCATCCACTGCAGCAATTCCAGTACGGTACCGAGCTTTGTGTTGCCATCTTCGCAATTGGGGTACAACCCTTTTTTGTGGTCCTCTAACATGCGATCGAACTTAAGCTTCTCCTTTTGACTTTCGCATTGCGTCCTTGCATCGACAATGACCCGGCGGAGATCATCATCATCGGGCACATCGTCTAGTTCCTCTTGATCTTCAGCAGCTTCGCCCATTGCAGCATCATCATGCACATCGTCTGGTTCCTCTTGATGTTCAGTAGCATCACCGTATTCAGGGGGCACATAGTTGTCATTGTACTCTTCTTCTTCGCCGTCTTCCATCATAACCCCTATTTCTCCGTGCCTCGTCCAAACATTATAGTGTGGCATGAAACCCTTGTAAAGCAGGTGGGTGTGGAGGATTTTCCGGTTAGAGTAAGACTTCGTATTCCCACATATAGGGCATGGACAACACATAAAACCATTCTGCTTGTTTGCTTCAGCCACTTCGAGAAAATCATGCACGCCCTTAATGTACTCGGAGGTGTGTCTTGAATCGTACATCCATTGCCGGTTCATCTGCGTGCATTATATATAATTAAGTGTGTCAAAAATCATTACAGAACATCATGAATAGATAATTAAGTGACCAAATTAATAGAAGTTCATCATCACATTAAAACGAAAGTACATACATAGTTCTCATCTAACAACATAAAACTCTGCAGAGCATCTAAATTAATTAAACCATACACTGAAACTATGTAAAACATTTCAATGCGAAAACAAATGCGATCATAATCGCAACCAATGTAACAACTGATCCAACGGCATAATGATACCAAGCCTCGGTATGAATGGTATATTTTCTAATCTTTCTAATCTTCAAGCGCATTGCATCCATCTTGATCTTGTGATCATCGACGACATCCGCTACATGCAACTCCAATATCATCTTCTCCTCCTCAATTTTTCTAATTTTTTCCTTCAACAAATTGTTTTCTTCTTCAATTAAATTTAACCTCTCGACAATAGGGTCGGTTGGAATTTCCTGTTCAACAATCTCCTAGATAAATAAAATCTATGTCACGTTGGTCGGCATAATTGTCATAAACAATAAATGAACCAATAGTTATGAAAAGATAATATATACCACATCCGAATCATAGACAGGACGAGGGCCGACGGGGGCGGATACCAAAACCATCGCACTATATAAGATGCAATAATAAAAGTAAGAAAATTATACAAGTATCTATATAAACATACAAGTAAGAATTTTTTTTCCTTTCAGAAAGAAGATAAGAACAAGAGGCTCACCACGTTGGTACCGGCGACGAGATCGGCGCGGGCGATCAACGGCGGTGAAGACGGGGACGGGACGTGACGGACCGGTAAACCTAGACAAATATTGAGGAAAATGGAGCTTGGAGGTCGAGCTTGGAGAGGAGAAAGCTTAAGTAGTGTGGCTCGGGCATTCCATCGAACACCTCATGTGCATAGGAGGTGAGCTAGAGCACCACAAAGCTCTCCAACGGCCAGGTAGAAAAACAGAGCAGTGAAGTGATATGCTCGCGGGTGAGGGGTATATATAGGCAACTAATTGGTCCCGGTTGGTGGCTTGAACCGGGACTAAAGGGCAGCCTTTGGTCCCGGTTCAAGCCACCAACCGGGACCAATGGTGGTGGGCCAGGAGCGAGGCCCATTGGTCCCGGTTCGTCCCACCAACCGGGACCAAAAGGTCCAAACGAACCGGGACCAATGGCCCACGTGGCCCGGCCGGCCCCCGGGGCTCACAAACCGGGTCCAATGCCCCCATTGGTCCCGGTTCTGGGTTGAACCGGGACTAATGGGCTAGCCGGGCCTGGACCATTGCCCCCTTTTCTACTAGTGACCCCCACCGGTCCATCGGAGTTGGCTAGTGACGTAGGCCTGGGCGCTTTCGACCATGGAAGCGTTGATCCAGACTCAGTGGCCAATGTCGGTCTAGGAGTGGAAGGGTGCCTCTGCTCTTCCAATTGCGATTAGTGCACTATGAAGTGGGCGGTTGGTGGTGTTTCGGACTTTGGATGCCGAGGTGACGGCTTCGTAAGGCGGTCTGCATGGTTGGCTCTCCGACGGGCGCCATGTCGGCGACGGTGGCTTTCTCCCTTAGTCATGTGGGCAGCGAGAGGTGGAGCGGCGGGTGGCTCATGCGTGCTCTCTGTCTCAGGCAGTGGTGACGCCCCAATCCAGATCTGGAGTTCTGAACTCATCACACTTGTCTTGGAGACATCGTGGTGTCACGAGGGAAGCTTCCGAGTGAAATCTCCGCGCTTTGTTCCCGACGACGACGATGCTGGAGGGCGCCGCTTTCGTCTTAAAGAAGTTGTTGTGGAGCTTCTCTTTGTGTCCCTGTTCCGTGGGAAAACCTTTGTCCAGTCTGGACTCAACAGCGACGATGCTTAGCGCCGTTCTGGCTCCTCGGGACGTTGTAGTGGAGTTTAGATGTTACAGGCCGTAGCGTGATGTTACACTCAGTTCTTTCTATGCTTTCTTTCGGCAGTGTAGTCACGTGGGTCCTGTGTGATCCGGTTATCCTGAGATCGCTATTCTTTGGGGGCTACCTCATCTCATGTATCGTTCGGCTGTGTACTTTGTTTCGGTTGTTGCTTTCTATATAAAAGCGGGGGCGAGAGAGAGAGAGAGAGAGAGGGGAGAGAGAGAGGGAGAGGGAGAGAGAGAGAGAAGCTGCAACTTTGGGCCGTGCAAACACATGTGTCTCCTTCACATCTAGCCATTGTCGGCAAGGCTCCACTACGCCACGCCGCTGATATCCACCGTTGTTGCTGCGGTAGATGAAACACCGCTCCACCTCATGCCCCTCCAGCCAGCAGGTGCTCCAAAACAATGTGCCCAGGAGGGAGAATGGCACCGAAGACGCTGTCCTCGTCTGATCCAGGAGACTATGATCTAGGGTTTCCCCCGGAATAGCCCAAGCAAGGTGAGTGGACAAACTACGGAATGCGTGAACAGGATCAAAGGCTCTTCCCAGCGACGCCCCAAAGGGGGATGCGACGAGGACGACGCCGTCGCCTAACCCGATGCCGGGTCGTAGGCTTTCACCGTAAGAATTTGAACCAAGTGTAGAAGAGGTCAGATATCTCCACGGCGAACAATATACAAGTGTTGGTGTAGAAGGATCCATACGTACGTCGTGGTTTACAATATATAGTTGCATCATAAGAGTGAAAATAACAAATATGCATGCATGTTGTGAACTGGTATTTGCACATGCATGGATGATCATCTATTCCATCCATCAAATATATATACTACCTCCGTAACCTAATACAAGACGTTTTTTGACACTGTGAGGGAGTACAGAATTAACTAAGCGCTACAGTTGGAGCAAGAAATCTGTGAATCTTCGATCCTCTTGTTGAAACCCATCTTGACAGTCTAAGATGAGCACAGTAGAAACTCCTATAAGGCTGCCTGCGAAGGACGCACATAGCCAGATCGCAATATCCACCGTGTAGTCCCAATCCTTCGCGTATTTAATCTCCAGGTAAAGGAAAGTGAACACCCCAAAGATGGCGCCGGCGGTGGCGAGGAAGATGAGCATCATCCTCGTGTGCTGCTGTGGCTCCGGCGCCACCGCTACCATAGCGGCATCGTCACCGCGAGTCCTGTACCTCACCAAGTAATCTTGCACCTTTTCGATCCACACCGAAGACATGGGGCGTCGCGCGAGGTCCGGCTCCGCCATGGCAGCGTCCTCTATGTCCGCCATATTACACACCAACTAATCCAGCTAGGTTTATCGGTTTCCCTTTTTATAGGGAAAGATTTATAGGTTTGTATATATCGATGAGAACAACATTGAGAAGAGGATCTGATTTGGAGTTTTTTTTTTTGAAAGGTGATCTGATTTGGAGTTAAGTATCCGTGTTTGTGTCCATCAGTCGGCCGGCTGGAAACGTTTGGGACGAGGACAGGACAAATCGTTGGTGATGATTCAATCCCATCTTGAGAGAAGGAACCGTGTTTGACACAATCAGTCAGCCGGCTGGAAACGTTTGGGACGAGGAGAATACAGATCCCATCTAATAACCGTTGAAGTGCGTATCTAGGTTCCCCAAGATAAGGCGGTTCAACTTAGGAGATCACGTAGCCTGTTAGTATATTGTTCAAATCATGCACATATAAACTGTGATTTCAAAACGCTCTTACATTATGAGACGGAGGGAGTAGAATTTAACGCAAAAATATAGGGTCAAGGGATTAGAATTCGATGCTTTGGCCGCTTTCTGCCTTTGGGCGTTTCTCTGTTAAGTCTCTTTATTCTAAGCTTGTTGGTGGCACGCCTACCAATCGTTTTTCCCAATTTTGGAAGGCCCGTATTCCCCCTAAGATTAAAATCTTCTTGTGGCAAGCTTTCCGAGGCCGGTTGCCCTCGGCTGATCAAATCCATAAGAGAAATGGGACGGGCTCCGAGTTGTGTGCCCCTTGCGGTGATGTGGAAGACTCGGATCTTATCTTTTTTCACTGTCATTTGGCTAAGCTTGTTTGGAGTTGCGTGCGGGACTGGCTTCGTGTCTTTTGGGCCCCTGCCTCCTTTGCCGAGTTGCGCAGCTTGGCCTCCAACCTCGCCGGTGTATCTAGGCGCATCTTTTGGGTGGGCTTGGGGGCTTTATGCTGGTCCCTGTGGACAAGTAGGAACAAATTTACTATCGAGCATGTGTTCCCGGCTAAACCGGCTGACTGCTTATTTAAATCATGCGCTTTCCTGCAGCAGTGGAAATCATTGACTAAGGTCGACGATCAAGAGGCGCTCTCTATATGCTGATCGACAAAATCCGGACGACGGTGTCTCAGTTATAAAGACAAGAGCAGGATGCTTGATTGCTTCTTTTGGGCTGGATGCTTTAGCTTTAGTTGGATCTTTTTCTTCCGGCCTGCGTGCCGTGTACTGGCGAGGGAGCCATGTACCAGACTTTATCCTCCGTCGTCTCGCCTAGCGTTGGGGCTTGGGTGTGTCTGATACTTATCTGTGATGATGTTGCTACCTTGCCTTATGGCTTTATTTATAAAGTCGGGCGTATGCCTTTTCTCTGAAAAAACTGTGGTTGTTTCCCTCACGTCCTAGCAAGACAACCAATCAATCCACCATCTATTTGTTGTTTGTGCTGAAGACAAGTCGTATTTAGTATGTTGGTTTGAACTACCATTGAATTGCCAAACTGACAAACAACAAACCCGGCCAGAATTTTTATAGAAAACAATTAACCGCTCAACGCTCCAACACACAAGGGATCTAAGCGCAGTTGAGTGAATCAGGATGTCTGGTCTTTCACCCTCTAATACGTCAAAGTTGTGGAAGAGAGGATGAGATGTGTTGTCTTGCTCGAAGGCCTCATCGTGCTAACTTCTGGGTGAATAACATGATAATCTGCGCCGCGGACTTCATAACTTACTAGCAAATCTCGATAACTTCTTGGTAAATAGCATGATAATTTACGCACCACACACATGACAACTTGTGTACAATCACTGCGGTAACTTTTTGACCATGGCAAAACACTACTAGAAAAAAGGCTACTAGTAGCGTTGGTTTTTTGGTTAGTAGTAGCGCGGGTCACCGCGCTACTACTATTGCGCTACAACTAAATGTTAGTAGTAGCACGGCTTCACCCGCGCTACTACTAACTTAGTAGTAGCGCGGGTGAAATCGCGCTACTACTATTTGAACCCAGAATACCAGGCGCTACTAGTATTTAGGATACTAGTAACTAATTAGGGATTAAAAAAATAAAAACATAAAATGCTGCAGTACAGAAAATAGTCTAGGAAAGCAACTCAAATCCAACACTCAGCGTATTGTGAAGATCATTAATTGCAACTCAAATCATCAATGGTAACAGCACACCTGACAAGGCTACACATATATTGGCACAATGTGACAGTTGTCCTCATGATACAGAAAATCTACCAAGGCGTCGAGGTCCTTCACCTCAGCAACCTCCAAACGGTGGCATCAAGGTCCTCCACCTCGCCGACCTCCGAACGGTGGCGTCAATGCCCTCCACCTCGGCGACCTCCGGCGTCGCAATCACCTGGACAATCATCTGTCTAACGCGGTCGTCGGGCTTCATGGCGAAGTCCGTCTCCGAGTGGTTTAAGAGCACGATGCCCACCGGTCTTGGTAGTCCGCGTCGATCACCCCTGCGCACACGCGGGAAAGTGAAAACATGTTAGTTCACGTCCTTGTGCAGACCCAGTAGGGTATTTTCTTCATTTATCAGTCTCTTTTAATCTATTATAAATATTCGAAACAGAAAGACACCTACTAAATGCATACCCTAGCTATATGTGTCCATGCTATCTTGTTGTCTTAGTGCATACAAGAAATTAATACTTGTGTATTTGAGCTATACTAGCACATATGCCCGTGCGTTGCAACGGAAGAAAAAATTGACAACATATATGTCGACAAAAATATTATTAGCATCTACCCGTGTTTTGGTCGGCACAAGGAACACACATATAACCTGTCAAAACGTCATACAATTCACAAGCATGAGCATAGAGAAAAATATTCGATATAACAAAGAAGATAATTCATAGTTGTGAGGACAGCTGAATGTGATCCCGCAACCAACATAAAAGAGCAAAAAAGAAGATCCAGAGGCACTGAATACAGCTTACATAGTACTTGTGTAAAAGAAAGATGATTTAGTGAAATCTAGCATAAATCTAATAAGACAACCTTCCAAGAGAACATGAACATCACAACAAAGATACCATGAAGCTAGATGTCTGTAGTACAATATACATCCCTTTCATGGCTTCACCTGCCGTTACCTAGAATGAGAAACTATGTCGTATCAATAAAGGACATCTGCTACACATCACAAAGGATCTCTCTTTCTTTAGGGACACATCAAAAAGGAACTCTGTGGACTAAGTAAGCTACATTCGTTTCTTTTCTTTTTTGAGAATGACTAAGTAGTTACATTCGTAATGTAGAAATAAACGGAATCTTTAATAAACTACACTAAAACATTTTTCACCTACTATTATGCTCCAGTTCTGCTCTGTATGCACGTGCTAAAAAAAATCTTGGCTGCAAAACCAAAGGAAACAGGAAAAAACAAGACACACAATCGTTCCAATTACATTTTTTTTCGAAAAGGGGGGACTCCCCGGCCTCTGCATCAGGACGATGCATACAACCACTTAGATAAATAATAAAGGTTCAACAATGTCATAGAGTCTTGAAACAAAATAAAGGCGAGCTCACATAGAGCCTCGACGCTAAAACAAGAAAAGGCCATAAATCCACAACCGGCTGGCAAAATAAAGATAGGAAAACTAATTGCCTATCCTATTACATGACCGCCATCCAAACCGGTTGAAGATATCCCGCGCTACCATCTCCCACCGGACAGATCCAGTAACCAAACGCTCCCTGGCCTCCGTCGGAGTGAGTAAGGACCACATACGGATGAGCGCCCACTAGTGCAGAACCGGGCATTAGCACCGGTTCGTAAGGCCCTGTAGTGCGGTTACATAACCGGCACTAAATTGTGGTCACTAAAGCCCCCCCCCTTTAGTACCGGTTCAGCACGAACCGGTGCTAAAGGGCAACCATGCGGCACGAGCCAGCTCCGGGGGCCTGGAGCCCTTTAGTACCCGTTGGTAAGACCAACGGTACTATAAGGTTTGGGGGGTTTTTCGTTTTATGATTTCTTTTTCATTTAATTTTGTGTTTCCATTTTAATTCTTTTTCGTTTGCTGGTATTTTACGATACTACACATTGTACACGTTATGCATATATATATATATAAATATATAAATAGAATTTCTAGTAGAACCAATCATGCATATATATATCATCAATGTCTCATAAACCAGCATATTAATTAATTCACACATACACACATGTATAGCTATATACAATTTCTCCTGCATATGAATGTTGCCTTCGGAGCCAGTGGCATTAGCCTAATTGGTGCCTTCGGAGCATGATGACAATTGGAAGTGGTTTTCATGGGGGCGGTAGCGGTTATAGAATTCTCCATTCGGATTTATGACCTGGTCGAGCAAAAATCCCGCTATTTCCTCTTGCAGTGCTTCTACGCGCTCCCTTTCTATGAGCTTCTCCCGCACCTCTTTGAACTGTTAAGAAGGAGATCAATATGCATGTGTATTAGTTGTGTGACTAGATATCGATAATGGTGTAAAAATTGTGAATAGTGTTCTGACAAGCGTACCCATTGCTGTCTTTGAGATCTGCTCCTTTCGGACGCCATCATGCGAATGTTCTCGCAAACGCAGAATGCACACAGATCAGTCCCCTGTGCCTGCTTCAAGGCCTTTACGAGAATGGAATTTGATCAGATAATAATTAATCAAGCATAATAATTAATGAGATGGCAGCTATCTAGCTAGCTAGTACTACTTAATTACTTACCTTGGGTCGAATCCATTTAAGCTTTGTTTCCATTCACCTTCCGTGACGCTGATGAATCTTGCCCAAGCTCTGCCCGCCGACAAAGAAAATGAATAAAGGGGTTATTAAATAGTTCATATCATAAAATGATGAACTAAATAGGCCAAGATATATAGTTAATAATGATTGAAATTACCTGTTGACTATCCCATACAAGATGTTATAGTCAGTTTTTTCTGAGATTAGTGAGTCCAGTACTTCAACTGTTCGGCGTCAACTTTAATGATACAAAAGACCCAGTGAAATCTGCATGCACACACGTTTGCATGTCTTAATTAAGCGGGCATATGTAAGAAAAAACATGTAGCTAGCTAGTAGGCAAAAACAGAGAATTTGTAGTACAAGACAGTGTGACTCACTGGAAGTTGTAAGGAAGTAGTATATCTTCATTGTATTTGAGGCGCTTCAAGAACTCTAGCATGCTGTCCTCTACGTACTTTTTCTGACGTTCATTTATCTTCCAGGTGTATTCATTAACGGTGTTTGGGTCAATGAACCCAATGCCAAAGCGTCCACCTTTTCTCATTTCATATATCTTCATCCTGCATAATACTACAGAAAAGAATATAGTGAGGATAATTAGTAATGATTGATCAAAAGGATATCACTACAGGTAGCTTGAGACTTAAATTATAGAAAGAAATCACTTACAGACAATAGCAACTGACGATAGATTTTTCAAGTGCGTCTTGATTGTATAACTGAAACAGTTCTAAATACTCAACGGACACAACTTTCTCATGGTAGTAATGGTCCTGCTTGACATTCACCATGAGGGACAATCGATCTAAAATCTTGGTAATGTTCATGTACCATTGATGCAATTCATACATTCTCGTTGGGAGGTTCTTGACCTTGTATGGCGCGACCAAAGGTTGGCCCCGGACATATTTCCATTTTACTTCATCCTCTCGAAGCAAAGGCATGGGCTCGATCTTGAGGAGTTGTCCAACAGTGATGTTGAGAACTTGAGCCTGCATTATATGCTCCTCCGTTATACCACATTGCCCACCTCGGGAACGTGCACTGTTTGCCCACAATAATATTGGGCGCGCGTACTGTCACCTGTTGTTGGCACAACAAGCGAGGGGATCGATTGCGCCGCCTGTTCTCCCAGCTGGGGAATGGTTTTCCCGCATTTTTTGGCAGCTGCTTCTTGTTTGCTCGATCCCGATGTAGACGTGCTCGCCTCCCTTTGTAGACGTGCTCGATTTAACTTCCTGATGTGGCGCTCATAGTCTGTGTCAATAGGCTTGGGAGCTAGTGGTTGAGCCATACGAATGAAGTGGTCAATCGTTTTCTCAGGCACTTTCTCCCTTGGCGGCGGTGGCGGTTTCGGTGCAAAATGGGCTTCCACCTCGGCCTTCGATATGGCTGTGATTTCCTCCTCGGACCTGTCATAAGACCTCTGCGGAAGAGGCTTGAGGCTTGGACCATATTTATATCGCTTGCCTCCTCCTGTACTTCCTGTACTACCTCGACTTGTACAGCTACGCACCATAGCTGCGGGGTGTCTCTTCTGCGATTGCTAAGGCGGCGGAGACGGCTGACGGGACCAATGACCTCTTTAGTCCCGGTTTGTGCCACCAACCGGGACCAAAGACCTTTTTTCAGCAGCCCAAAGGGCGGGAAACGAAGACCATTGGTCCCGGTTGGTGGCACAAACCGGGACAAAAGAGGGGCATTGGTCCCGGTTGCAGCCACGAACCGGGACAAAAGCCGGGGCATTGGTCCCGGTTGGTGCCACCAACCGGGACCAATGGTCTCTGCAGCTGTTTTTTTTTGATTCTTCCAGCAGCTTTCGTTTTAGTCCCACCTCGCCAAGCGAGAGGCACTCGCAATGTTTATAAGCCCCGAGTGCGAGATACAATGACGAAGATGCTCAATGCTCAAGACGTTGGTCGGCTTCAACCCTTGCGGGATACGGTAGACCGCATGAGCTATGTGCGGTCAGGTTGACACTATCCCGAAAGGGTTGAAGCAGATTAACGAGCATTGCGTCTCTTTTTATTTGTAATGACTTATTATAACTCGTAAAAAATAAATATAGCAGAAAAAGAAAAACTATATAAAAACTACTCGAAATGAATAGAAGCAAAAAATAGTTGTGATTAACTATAGTAAAAAGGAGCATATATGCTTATTTTTAATGGCTTATTACAACTCGAAATAAAAAGAAAAAATAAATATAGCAGAAAAAGAAAAACTATATAAAAACTACTCGAAATGAATAGAAGCAAAAAATAGTTGTGATTAACTATAGTAAAAAGGAGCATATATGCTTATTTTTAATGGCTTATTACAACTCGAAATAAAAAGAAAAAATAAATATAGCAGAAAAAGAAAAACTATATAAAAACTACTCATAAATGAATAGAAGCAAAAAATAGTTGTGATTAACTATAGTAAAAAGGAGCATATATGCTTATTTTAATGGCTTATTACAACTCAGAAATAAAAAGAAAAAATAAATATAGCAGAAAAAGAAAAACTATATAAAAAACTACTCATAAATGAATAGAAGCAAAAATAGTTGTGATTAACTATAGTAAAAAGGGCATATATGCTTATTTTTAATGGCTTATTACAACTCGAAATAAAAAGAAAAAATAAATATAGCAGAAAAAGAAAAACTATATAAAAACTACTCATAAATGAATAGAAGCAAAAATAGTTGTGATTAACTATAGTAAAAAGGAGCATATATGCTTATTTTTAATGGCTTATTACAACACGAAATAAAAAGAAAAATAAATATAGCAGAAAAGAAAAACTATATAAAAACTACTCGTAAATGAATAGAAGCAAAAATAGTTGTGATTAACTATAGTAAAAAGGAGCATATATGCTTATTTTAATGGCTTATTACAACTCGAAATAAAAAGAAAAAATAAATATAGCAGAAAAGAAAAAAAACTACTCGAAATGAGACAGATAAACTTATAGAGGAATTCAACTTAAATTCATAACGAATTTCAAGAGAAATCCGTATGAATTTATGCTAAATTACCTATATAAGCGCATCTATTTTCATTATCGGAGGAGCTCAATAAAGTAGAGAGGGAGGGGCTTATAAACCAGTCCCGTTCCCCTTCGGTTGGCGAGGTGGGACTAAACTCTGGTCGCAACGGGCACCAACTTTTAGTCCCGGTTGATGGCACGAACCGGGACTAATGGGAGCCCATTGGTCCCGGTTCAAGCAACCAACCGGGACCAATAGGTTTGGGCCTGGAGCAAGGACCAATGGTCCCGGTTCGTCCCACAAACCGGGACCAATAGGTCCAGACGAACCGGGACCAATGGCCCACGTGGCCCGGCCGGCCCCCGGGGCTCACGAACCGGGTCCGATGCCCCCATTGGTCCCGGTTCTGGGTTGAACCGGGACTAATAGGCTGGACCGGCCTGGACCATTGCCCCCTTTTCTACTAGTGTTGGTTCCTACATATTCTACGAAGATCTTTTATCGGTCAAACCGCACAACAACATACGTTGTTCCCTTTGTCATCGGTATGTTACTTGCCCGAGATTCGATCGTCGGTATCCAATACCTAGTTCAATCTCGTTACCGGCAAGTCTCTTTACTCGTTCCGTAATACATCATCTCACAACTAACTCATTAGTTGAAATGCTTGCAAGGCTTAAGTGATGTGTATTACCGAGAGGGCCCAGAGATACCTCTCCGACATTCGGAGTGACAAATCCTAATCTCAAATACGCCAACTCAACAAGTACCTTCGGAGACACCAGAGAGCACCTTTATAATCACCCGATTCGTTGTGATGTTTGGTAGCACACATAGTGTTCCTCCGGTAAACGGGAGTTGCATAATCTCATAGTCATAGGAACATGTATAAGTCATGAAGGAAGCAATAGCAACATACTAAACGATCGTGTGCTAAGCTAACGGAATGGGTCATGTCAATCAGATCATTCAACTAATGATGTGACCTTGTTAATCAAATAACAACTCCTTGTTCATGGTTAGGAAACATAACCATCTTTGATTAACAAGCTAGTCAAGTAGAGGCATACTAGTGACACTCTGTTTGTCTATATATTCACACATGTATTATGTTTCCGTTAATACAATTCTAGCATGAATAATAAACATTTATCATGATATGAGGAAATAAATAATAACTTTATTATTGCCTCTAGGGCATATTTCCTTCAGTCTCCCACTTGCACTAGAGTCAATAATCTAGATTACACAGATAATGATTCTAACACCCATGGAGTCTTGGTGTTGATCATGTTTTGCTCGTGGAAGAGGCTTAGTCAACGGGTCTGCAACATTCAGATCCGTATGTATCTTGCAAATCTCTATGTCTCCCACCTGGACTAGATCCCGGATGGAATTGAAGCGTCTCTTGATGTGCTTGGTTCTCTTGTGAAATCTGGATTCCTTCGCTAAGGCAATCGCTCCAGTATTGTCACAAAAGATTTTCATTGGACCCGATGCACTAGGTATGACACCTAGATCGGATATGAACTCCTTCATCCAGACTCCTTCATTGGCTGCTTCCGAAGCAGCTATGTATTCCGCTTCACATGTAGATCCCGCCACGACGCTTTGCTTTGAACTGCACTAACTGACAGCTCCACCGTTTAATGTAAACACGTATCCGGTTTGCGATTTAGAATCGTCCGGATCAGTGTCAAAGCTTGCATCAACGTAACCATTTACAATGAGCTCTTTGTCACCTCCATATACGAGAAACATATCCTTAGTCCTTTTCAGGTATTTCAGGATGTTCTTGACCGCTGTCCAGTGATCCACTCCTGGATTACTTTGGTACCTCCCTGCTAGACTTATAGCAAGGCACACATCATGTCTGGTACACAACATTGCATACATGATAGAGCCTATGGCTGAAGCATAGGGAACACTTTTCATTTTCTCTCTATCTTCTGCAGTGGTCGGGCTTTGAGTCTTACTCAACTTCACACCTTGCAATACAGGCAAGAACCCTTTCTTTGCTTGATCCATTTTGAACTTCTTCAAAACTTTGTCAAGGTATGTGCTTTGTGAAAGTCCAATTAAGCGTCTTGATCTATCTTTATAGATCTTAATGCCCAATATGTAAGCAGCTTCACCGAGGTCTTTCATTGAAAAACTTTTATTCAAGTATTCCTTTATGCTATCCAGAAATTCTATATCATTTCCAATCAATAATATGTCATCCACATATAATATTAGAAATGCTACAGAGCTCCCACTCACTTTCTTGTAAATACAGGCTTCTCCAAAAGTCTGTATAAAACCAAATGCTTTGATCACACTATCAAAACGTTTATTCCAACTCCGAGAGGCTTGCACCAGTCCATAAATGGAACGTTGGAGCTTGCACACTTTGTTAGCTCCCTTTGGATCGATAAAACCTTCTGGTTGCATCATATACAACTCTTCTTCCGTAAATCCATTCAGAATGCAGTTTTACATCCATTTGCCAAATTTCATAATCATAAAATGCGGCAATTGCTAACATGATTCGGACAGACTTAAGCATCGCTACGGGTGAGAAGGTCTCATCGTAGTCAACCCCTTGAACTTGTCGAAAACCTTTTGCAACAAGTCGAGCTTTGTAGACAGTAACATTACCGTCAGCGTCAGTCTTCTTCTTGAAGATCCATTTATTCTCAATTGCTTGCCGACCATCGGGCAAGTCAACCAAAGTCCATACTTTGTTCTCATACATGGATCCCATCTCAGATTTCGTGGCTTCAAGCCATTTTGCGAATCTGGGCTCACCATCGCTTCTTCATAGTTCGTGGGTTCATCATGATCTAGTAGCATGACTTCGAATAGGATTACCGTACCACTCAGTGCGGATCTTACTCTGCTCGACCTCGTGGTTCTCATTAACTTGATCTGAAGTTCTATGATCATTATCATCAACTTCCTCACTAGTTGGTTTTGACGTCATAGAAACCGGTTCTGTGATGTATTATTTTCCAACAAGGGTAG
>JAHHZJ010001005.1:0-25037 GCA_021437245.1 Aegilops speltoides | reverse complement strand
GGGAAATCACCGAACTGATTTGTGATGAACTACTTTCCAATGGGAGAAGGTACAATTACCTTATCAAGTTCTACTTTCCTCCCACTCACTTCTTTCGAGAGAAACTCCTTCTAGAAAGGATCCATTTTAGCAATGAATGGTTTGCCTTTGGATCTGTGATAGAAGGTGTACCCAAAATTACCTTTGGGTATTCTATGAAGACACTTCTCCGATTTGGGTTTGAGCTTATCAGATGAAACTTTTTCACATAAGCATCGAGCCCCAAACTTTAAGAAACGACAACTTGGTTTCTTGCTAAACCACAGCTCATAGGTGTCGCCTCAACGGATTTAGATGGTGCCTTTAACTGAATGCAGCTCTCTAATGCATAACCCAAAACAATATTGGTAAATCAGAAGAGACATCATAGATCGCACTATATCCAATAAAGTGCGGTTACGACGCTCGACACACCATAACGCTGTGGTGTTCTGGTATGGATGTGAAACTATTCCACATTGTTTTAATTGAAGACCAAACTCAGAACTCAAATATTCGCTCCGATCGATCAGAAACTTTATTTTCTTGTTACGATGATTTTCCACTTCACTGAAATTCTTTGAACCTTTCAACTATTTCGCACTTATGTTTCATCAAGTAGATATACCCATATCGCCAAATCATCTTGTGAAGGTCGAAAATAACGATATTTGCCACGAGCCTTCACACTCATTGGATCGCATACATTAGTATGTATTATTTCCAATAAGTCAATAGCTCGCTCCATTGTTCAAGAACGGAGTTTTAGTCATCTTGCCCAAAAGGCACGGTTCGCAAGCATCAAATGATTCATAATCAAGTGATTCCAAAATCCATCTTTATGGAGTTTCTTCATGCGCTTTACATCGATATGACTCAAACGGCAATGCACAAATAAGTTGCACTATCATTATTAACTTTGCATCTTTTGGCCTCAATATTATGAATATGTGTATCACTACGATCGAGATCCAACAAACTATTTTCATTGTGTATGACCATAAGGTTTTATTCATGTAAACAGTAACAACAATTATTCTTCGATTTAAATGAATAACCGATGACAATAAACACGATCAAATCATATTCATGCTCAACGCAAACGCCAAATAACATTTATTTAGGTTTAACACTAATCCCAAAGTATAGGGAGTGTTCGATGATGATCATATCAATCTTGGAACTACTTCCAACACACATCGCACTTTCCTTCAACTAGTCTCTGCTTATTCAGAACTCCTGCTTCGAAGTTACTAATCTTAGCAACCTAACAAGTATCAAATACTGGGCTACTATAAACACTAGTAAGGCACACATCAATAACAGTATATCAAATATACCCTTGTTCACTTTGCCATCCTTCTTATCCACCAAATATTGGGCATTTCCGCTCAAAGGACCATTTCTTTGCAGAGTAAACACTCGCCGTGTATGGTCCAGCTTTGGGCTTCTTCCAGGAGTGACAACTTGCTTGTCTTTCCACTTGAAGTTCCCTTCTTCCTTTGCCCTTCTCTTGAAACTAGTGGTCTTGTCAATCATCAACACTTGATGGTCTTTTCTTGATTTCTACCTTCCGATTTCAACATCACGAAGAGCTCGGGAATCATTTTCATCATCCTTGCATACTATAGTTCATCACAAAGTTCTAGTAACTTAGTGATGGTGACTAGAGAATTCTCGTCAATCACTATCTTATCTCGAAGATTAACTCCCACTTGATTCAAGCGATTGAAGTACCTGCATAATCTGAGCACATGCTCACTAGTTGAGCGATTCTCCTCCATCTTTTAGCTATAGAACTTGTTGGAGACTTCATATCTCTCAACTCGGTATTTGCTTGAAATATTAACTTCAACCCGAACATCTCATATGGTCCATGACGTTCAAAACATCTTTGAAGTCCCGATTCTAAGCTTAAGCATGGTGCACTAAACTATCAAGTAGTCATCATTGAGCTAGCCAAACGCTCATAACATCAGATCCGCTTCCGCAATAGGTTTGTCACCTAGCGTGCATTAAGGACATAATTCTTCAGCAAGAATGAGGATAAACCTCGATCACGGATCCAATCCGCATCATTGCTACTAACATCTTTCAACACAATTTTCTAGGAACATATCAAAATAAACATATGAAAGCAACAACGCAAGCTATTGATCTACAACATAATTTGCAAAATACTACCAGACTAAGTTCATGATAAATTTAAGTTCAATTAATCATATTACTTAAGAACTCCCACTTAGACGACATCTCTAGTCATCTAAGTGATCACGTGATCCAAATCAACTAAACCATAACCGATCATCACGGAGATGGAGTAGTTTTCAATGGTGAACATCACTATGTTGATCATATCTACTATATGATTCACGCCGACCTTTCGTCTCCGTGTTCCGAGGCCATATCTACATATGCTAGGCTCCCAAGTTTAACTCGAGTATTCCGGTGCAAACTGGCTTGCACCTGTAGATGGACGAGAGCTTATCACACCCGATCATCACGGGTGTCTTGGCACATTTAACTTTGGCAACGGTGCATACTGTGGAGAACACTACTTGATAATTTTAGTGAGAGATCATCTTAAATGCTACCGCAATCAAAGCAAGATAAGATGCATAAAGGATAAACATCACATGCAATCAATATAAGTGATATGATATGGCCATCATCATCTTGTGCTTGGATCTCCATCTTCAAGCACCGTCATGATCACCATCGCCACCGGCGCGACACCTTGATCTCCATCATAGAATCGTTGTCTACGCCATCTATTGCTTCTACGACTATCGCTACCGCTTAGTGATAAAGTAAAGCAATTAGTGGTGTTTGCATTTCATACAATAAAGCGACAACCATATGGCTCTCGCCATGCGATAACTTCGTTACAAAACATGATCATCTCATACAATAAAATATAGCATCACGCCTTGACCATATCACATCACAACATGCCCTAAAAACAAGTTAGACGCCCTCTACTTTGTTGTTGCAAATTTTACGGGCTGCTACGGGCTTAGCAAGAACCGTTTCACCACGCATCAAAACCACAACGATAGTTTGTCAAATAGACTGCTTTTAACCTTCACAAGGACCGGGCGAAGTCACACTGGTTCAACTAAAGTGAGAGAGACACACCGCCAGCCACCTTTAAGCACGAAAGTGCTCGAACGGTGAAACCAGCTCGCATAAGCGACGCGTAATGTCGGTCCGGCCGCTTCATCTCACAATACCGCTGAACCAAAGTATGACATGCTGGTAGGAAGTATGACTTATATCGTCCACAACTCACTTGTGTTCTACTCGCATATAACATCAACGATAAAACCTGGCTCGATACCACCGTTGGGGAACGAGTAATTTCAAAAATTTCCTACGCACACGCAAGATCATGGTGATGCATAGCAACGAGAGGGAGAGTGTTATCTACGCACTCGAGACCAAGCGAAGCTGACACAACATAGAGGAAGTAGTCGACGCCCTCCGGTCCAACCGATCCAAGCACCGCATTCTGCACTCCGAAGTTCTTGACACACGTACAGCTCGATGACGACCCTAATCTCCGATCCAAAGAAAGGCGCTGGAGGAGTTCCACAAGACGACGGCATGGTGACGATCTTGATGTTCTCGCCAGGCTTCGCCTAAGCACCACTACAATATGACCGAGGTAATATCGTGGAGGGGGCACCGACACGGCTAAGGAACGATCTCAATGATCAACTTGTGTGTCTAGGGTGCCCCTACCCCATATATAAAGGAGGAGGAGGAGGTCCGCCCAAGGGGGGCGCCATAGGGGGAACCTACTCCAGTAGGTTTCCTCCTTTCCTAATCCAAGATGGAGGGGAAGGAAGGAGTAGTAGAGTAGGAAGGAAGAGGGGAAGGAGAAGGAAAGGGGGCCCTCTTCCCAATTCGGATTGGCTTAGCGCCTCCTGCTCCTTCTCCTCCTTCCACTAGGGCCCAATAAGGCCCATATATTCCGGGGTTCTGTAACTCCCTGAGCTCAGATATTCCCAAATCTCCTCTAACCTTTCCGTGTCCAAATATATCCGCCCAATATATCAATCTTTATGTCTCGACCATTTCGAGACTCTCGTCATGTCCGTGATCACATCCGGACCAACAACCTTCAGACATCAAATACATAAACTCATAATATAACCGCATCGAAACCTTGTTGCAAGGATCTACGGTTCGAGAACATGTAGACATGACCGAGACATGTCTCCGTCAATAACCAATAGCGGACCTGATGCCCATATTGGTTCCTACATATTCTACGAAGATCTTTATCGGTCAAACCGCATAACAACATACTTGTTCCTTTGTCATCGGTATATACTTTGCCCGAGATTTGATCGTTCGTATCCAATACCTAGTTCAATCTCGCTACGCAAGTCTATTTACTCGCTCTGTAATACATCATCTCATAACTAACTCATTAGTTACATGCTTGCAAGGCTTAGTGATGAGTATTACCGAGGGCCCAAAGATACCTCTCCACAATCGGAGGACAAATCCTAATCTCAATTATGCCAACCCAACATGTACCTTCGAACACTTGTAGAGCACCTTTATAATCACCCAGCACGCTAGACGCTTTGGTAGCACACAAAGTGTTCTTCCGTAAACGGAGTTGCATAACTCATAGTTGCATGAACATGTATAAGTCATGAAGAAAGCAATAGCAACATACTAAACGATCAAGTGCTAGGCTAATGAATGGGTCATGTCAATCACATCATTCTCCTAATGATGTGATCCCATTAATCAAATGACAACACATGTCTATGGTAGGAAACATAACCATCTTTGATTATTGAGCTAGTCTAGTAGAGGCATACTAGTGACTATAGTTTTGTCTATGTATTCACACATGTATCATGTTTCCGTTAATACAATTCTAGCATGAATAATAAACATTTATCATGATATGAGGAAATAAATAATAACTTTATTATTGCCTCTAGGCATATTTCCTTCATCAGATAAACTATATGCTTGATCAACTTATCAAAGCCGATATTCCAACTCCGAGATGCTTGCACCACCATAGATGGATTGCCGAGTTGCACATTTTGTTAGCACTTTAGGATTGACAAAACCTTCTGTTGCATCACATACAACTCGCCTTTAATAACTCCATTAAGGAATGCAGCTTTGTTTATCCATTTGCCGATTTCATAAAATGCGAATTGCAAACATGATTCTATGACTTTTAAGCATCGACACGAGTGAGAAAATCTCATTGTATTCAACATCTTGAACTTTGTCAAAAACCTTTTCGACAAGTCTAGCTTTGTAGATAGTAACACTACTATCAGCGTCCGCCTTCCTCTTGAAGATCCATTTATTTTCTGTGGCTTGCCGATCATCGTGCAACTCCACCAAAGTCCACACTTTGTGCTCATACATGGATCTCATCTCAGATTTCATGGCCTCAAGCCATTTTCTAATCTGGCTCATCATCGCTCCTCATAGTTCGTAGGTTCATCATGGTCTAGTTACATGACTTCACAGGATTACCATACCACTGCAAGCGGATCTCACTCAAGTTTACCACTAGATTCGGTAGTAACTTGATCTCAGTTACATGATCATCATCATTAGCTTCTCACTAATTGTGTAGTAGTCACAGGAACAGATTGTGATGAACTACTTTCCAATAAGGGAGAAGGTACAATTACCTCATCAAGTTCTACTTTCCTCCCACTCACTTCTTTTGAGAGAAACTCCTTCTCAGAAAGGATCCATTTATTAGCAACTAATGTTTTGCCTTCGGATCTCGTGATAGAAGGTGTACCCAACAATTCTTTGGGTATTCTATGAAGACGCATTCTCCGATTTGGGTTTGAGCTATCAGATGAAACTTTTTCACATAAGCATCGCAGCCCCAAACTTTAAGAAACGACAACTTTGGTTTCTTGCTAAACCACGCTCATATAGTGTCGCCTCAACGGATTTAGATGGTGCCCTATTTAACGTGAATGCAGCTGTCTCTAATGCATGATCCCAAACGATATTGGTAAATCGGTAAGAAACATCATAGATTGTACTATATCCAATAAAGTACGGTTATGACGCTCGACACACCATTATGATGTGGTGTTCCGTGGCATGAATTTGTGAAACTATTCCACATTGTTTTAATTGAAGACCAAACTCAGAACTCAAATATTGGTCTCCGCGATCGATCATAGAAACCTTATTTTCTTGTCACGATGATTTTCCACTTCACTCAAATTCTTGAACCTTTCAACTATTTCGCACTTATGTTTCATCAAGTAGATATACCCATATCTGCTCAAATCATCCGTGAAGGTCGAATAACGATACCCGCCATGAGCCTTAATAATCATTGGATCACATACATCAAGATGTATTATTTCCAATAAGTCGCTTGTTTCGCCAATCGTCGAGAACGGAGTCTTAGTCATCTTGCCCATGAGGCATGGTTCGAAGCATCAAGTGATTCATAATCAAGTGATTCCAAAATCCCATCAAGATGGAGTTTTTCATGCGCTTTACACCAATATGATTAAACAACAAAGGCTACAAATAAGTTGCACTATCATTATTAACTTTGCATCTTTTGGTTTCAATATTATGAATATGTGTATCACTACGATCGAGATCCAATGAACCATTTTCATTGGTGTGTAACCATATAAGGTTTTATTCATGTAAAATGTAAAATAGTTTATTCTCTTACTTAAATGAATAACCGTATTGCAATAAACACGATCAAATCATATTCATGCTCAACGCAAACACCAAATAACATTTATTTAGGTTCAACACTAATCCCGAAAGTATAGGGAGTGTGCGATGATGATCATATCAATCTTGAAACTACTTTCAACACACATCGTCACTTCACCCTTAACTAGTTTCTGTTTATTCTGCAACTCCCTGCTTTCGAAGTTACTACTCTTAGCAACCGAACCAGTACCAAATACCGAGGGTTGCTATAAACACTAGTAAAGTACACATCAATAACATGTATATCAAATATACCTTTGTTTACTTTGCCATCCTTCTTATCCGCCAAATACTTGGGGTAGTTCTGCCCAAAGAACTCAGTCCGCTTGAGAAGCACTTAGTCTCGTGCTTAGGTCCAGACTTGGGCTTCTTCACTTGAGCAAGAACTTGCTTGCCGTCTTCTTGAAGTTCCTTCATCCCTTTGCCCTTTTCTTGAAACTAGTGGTCTTGTTAACCATCAACACTTGATGTTCTTTCTTGATTTCTACCTTCATCGATTTCATCATCATGAAAAACTCGAATCATTTTCACAATCCCTTGCATACTATAGTTCATCACGGTTCTACTAACTTGGTGATGGTGACTAGAGAATTCTATCAATCACTATCTTATCCGAAGATTAACTCCCACTTGATTCAAGCGATTGTAGACCTGCATAACTGAGCACATGCTCACTAGTTGAGCGATTCTCCTCCATCTTTTAGCTATAGAACTTGTTGGAGACTTCATATCTCTCAACTCGGTATTTGCTTGAAATATTAACTTCAACTCCGAACATCTCATATGGTCCATGACGCTCAAAACGCCTTTGAAGTCCCGATTCTAAGCCGTTACATGGTGCACTTAAACTATCAAGTAGTCATCATATTGAGCTAGCCAAACGCTCATAACGCTCGATCCGCCTCGCAATAGGTCCGCTACCAGCGTGCATCAAGGACATAATTCTTCTATGCAAAGAATGAGGATAAACCTCGATCACGGATCCAATCCGCATCATTGCTACTAACATCTTTCAATACATTTTTCTAGGAACATATCAAAATAAACATATGAAAGCAACAATGCAAACTATTGATCTTTCAACATAATTTGCAAAATACTACCAGGACTAAGTTCTGATAAATTTAAGTTCAATTAATCATATTACTTAAGAACTCCCACTTAGACGACATCTCTAGTCATCTAAGTGATCACGTGATCCAAATCAACTAAACCATAACCGATCATCACGTGAGATGGAGTAGTTTTCAATGGTGAACATCACTATGTTGATCATATCTACTATATGATTCACGCCGACCTTTCGGTCTCCGTGTTCGAGGCCATATCCGCATATGCTAGGCTCGCAAGTTTAACTCGAGTATTCTGCGTGCAAAGATGGCTTGCACCGCTGTAGATGGACATAGAGCTTATCACACCCGATCATCACGGGTGTCCGGGCACGATTTAACTTTGGCAACGGTGCATACTCAGGGAGAACACTTTGATAATTAGTGAGAGATCATCTTAAAATGCTACCGCAATCAAAGCAAGAATAAGATGTATAATAGATAAACATTATATGCAATCAAAATATGTGACATGATATGGCCATGATCATCTTGCCTTTGATCTCCATCTCAAAAGTATCACATGATCTCTATCGTCACCGCACGACACCATGATCTTCATCATCTTGATCTATATCAATGTGTCATCACATGGTTGTCTCACCAACTATTGCTCTTGCAACTATTGCTATCGATAGCTATAAAGTAAAGCAATTATTTGGCACTTGCATCTTATGCAACAAAGAGACATCCATAGGGCTTCGCCATGTCGATAACTTCAACAAAACATGATCATCTCATACAACAACTTATATCTTATCACGCCTTGACCATATCACATCACAACATGCCCTCGCAAAACAAGTTAGACGCCCTCTACTTTGTTGTTGCAAATTTACGTGCTGCTACGGGCTGAGCAAGAACCGCCTTACCTACGATCAAAACCACAACGATAGTTTGTCAAGTTAGTGCTGTTTTAACCTTCGCAAGGACCGGCGAGCCACACTCGATTCAACTAAAGTTGAGAAACCGACACTCGCCAGCCACCTGTGCAAAGCACGGAGAACCGCCTGAAGCATGAATGTCGGTCCGGCCGCTTCATCCAACAATACCGCCAACCAAAGTATGACATGTCGGTAAGCAGATGACTTGTATCGCCCACAACTCACTTGTGTTCTACTCGCATATAACATCAACGCATAAAACCTAGGCTCGATGCCATCATAGGAACGAGTAATTTCAAAAATTTCACGCACACGCAAGATCATGGTGATGATATAGCAACGAGAGGAGAGTGTTCATCCACGCACTCATGACCGTAAGCGAAGCGCTAGCACAACGCGTTGATGTAGTCGACGCCTTCACGATCCGACCGATCCAAGCATCGAACGACGGGCCTCCGAGTTCAGCACACTTTCAGCTCGATGACGCATCTCCGCCCTCGATCCAGCAAAGGCCCGGAGATGAGTTCCACAAGACGATGGCGCAGGACGATGATGATGTTCTACCGCGCAGACTTCGCCTAAACTCCGCGACGATATAACCGAGGAGGAATATGGTGGAAGGGGCACCGACACGGCTAAGGAACAATCCAGAGATCAACTTGTGTCCATGGGTGCCCCTCACCCCGATATAAAGGAGTGGAGGAGGAGGGCCCCCTTCTATGGCGCGCCTTAGGGGAGTCCTACTCCCACCGAGTAGGATTCCCCTTCCTAGTCCAACTAGGAGTCCTTCCATGTATTAGGAGTAGGAGACAAGGAAGGGGAAGAGAAGAGAAGGAAGGAGGGGCGCCTCCCTAGTCCAATCGGACTAGTCCATGGGAGGGTGCGCCACCTTTGGCCCTTTTCTTCCTTTCCGTATGGCCCAATGAGGCCCAATACGAATTCCCGTAATCTCCCAGACAAAAATACTCAATCACTCGAACCTTCCAACTCCAATATAGTCGCATAATATATCGATCTTTACGCCTCGACCATTTCGAGACTCCTCGTCATGTCCCCGATCTCATCCGAGACTAACTCCTTCGGTACATCAAAACTTAAACTCATAATATAACCGCCATCGAAACCTTGTTGCATGGATCTACGGTTCGAGAACTATGTAGACATGACCTAGAACTATTCTGGTCAATAACCAGCGGACCTGGATGCCCATATTGGTCTTACATATTCTACGAAGATCTTTATCGGTCAAACCGCATAACAACATACGCTGTTCCTTTGTCATCGGTATGTTACTTGCCCGAGATTCGATCGTCGTATCCAATACCTAGTTCAATCTGCTGCCGCAAGTCTCTTTACTCGCTATGATACATCATCTCGAACTAACTCATTAGTTGCAATGCTTGCAAGGCTTAAGTGATGTGCATTACCAAGAGGGCCCAGAGATACCTCTCCGACATTCGGAGGACAAATCCTAATCTTGAAATACGCCAACCCAACAAGTACCTTTGGAGACACTTGTAGAGCACCTTTATAATCACCCAGCATTGCTAGACGCTTTGGTAGCACAAAGTGTTCCTCCGTAAACGGAGTTGCATAATCTCATAGTCATAGGAACATGTATAAGTCATGAAGAAAGCAATAGCAACATACTAAACGATCGGGTGCTAGCTAACGGAATGGGTCATGTCAATCAGATCATTCAACTAATGATGTGATCCCGTTAATCAAATAACAACTCTTGTCCATGGTTAGAAACATAACCATCTTTGATTAACAAGCTAGTCAAGTAGAGGCATACTAGTGACACTGCTTGTCTATATATTCACGCAAGTATTATGTTTCCGTTAATACAATTCTAGCATGAATAATAAACATTTATCATGATATAAGGAAATAAATAATAACTTTATTATTGCCTCTAGGGCATATTTCTTCAACTCGGCATATCATCTACGACAGACTCGCTTGATGCCACTCTTGGGGAACGTAGTATGCAATTTCAAAAATCTTACGCCACGCAAGATCTATCTAGAGATGCATAGCAACGAGGGGAGAGTGTGTCTACGCATTCTTGTAGACCGAAAGCGTAAGCGCTTGACAACGCGTTGATGTAGTCGAACTTCTTCTCGCTCCGACCGATCAAGCACCAAACGCACGGCACCTCCGAGTTCGCACATGTTCAGCTCGATGACGCCCCTCAACTCTTGATCCAAGCAGAGTGTCGAGGAAGTAGATGAGTTTCACAGATTCCACAGCGCAGGACGGTGATGGTGAAGTGATCCGCACAGGCTTTGCCTAATCACTACGAGAATATGACCGAGGCGAAACTATGGAGGGGGAGGGGCACGCACACGGCCAACAATAGTTGATGTGTTTCAGGCCCTCCCCGTGTATATATAGGTGGGAGGGAGGGAACAGCCTTGGGGCCCCAACCAGGAGGAATCCTACTGGGGGCTAGTCCACCGCCCCTACCAATATTTTTCCTGAGGGGGAGGAAGGAGGGAGAGGAGGAAGGAAGGGAGGCCAATCCTCCCTTCCTTCTCTCATCCCTCTTTTCTCCTTTGGTTCGCGAGAGGGCGCAGCAGCTCGTGCTGCACAGCTTCTCTGGCCCATTAGGCTCATATCTTGCCGGGGTGCCGAACCCCTTCCGTGACCGATATGTACCGCACTCCGAACAGTTCTCGTGTCCGAATACTATCGCCCCTATATATATCAATATTTACCTCTCACCATTTCGAGACTTCTTCATGTCCGTGATCTCATCCGGACTCAATGACATTCGTCACCAAATCACATAACTCATATAATACAAAATCATCATCGAACGCTAAGCGGCGGACCTCACGGTTCGAGAACTATAGACATGACCGAGACACCTCTCGTCAATAACCAATAGCGGAACCCGATGCTCACATTGGCTCCTACATATTCTACGTAAGATCTTTATCGTTGAACTGTATGACAACATCGCTATTCTCTTGTCATCGATGTTACTTGCCCGAGATTCGATCACGGATTTTCATACCTAGTTCAATCTCGCATCGAAAGTCTTTACATCGCCCGTAATGCATCATCCCGCAACTAAATTATTAATCACTTTGCTTGCAAGGCTTTATGATGCATTACGAGAGGGCCAAGATACCTCTCCGATATCGGAGTGAAAAATCCTAATCTCGATCTATGCCAACCCAACAAACACCTTCGGAGATACCAGAGAGCATCTTTATATTCACCCAGTTATGTTGGTGACGCTTGATAGCACACAAGGCATTCCTCCGATCCGGAGTTGCATAATCTCATAGTCGGAGGAATATGTATTTGACATGAAAAAGCACTAGCAATAAAACTGAACAATCATAATGCTAAGCTAACGAATGGTCTTGTCCATCACATCATTCTACTAATGATGTGACCTGCTCATCAAATGACAACACATGTCTATGGTTAGGAAACTTAACCATCTTTAATTAACGAGCTAGTCTAGTAGAGGCTTTAGGAAGAGTATTTTGTCTATGTATTCACACATGTATCAACTCCGTTAATACAATTCTAGCATGAATAATAAACATTTATCATGAAATAAGGAAATACAAAATAACAACTTTATTATTGCCTCTAGGGCATATTTGCTTTAGGAGGTGCACTCATGAAGACGTGTGTCAGACGCCGAACCACAATGCGGAACCACTTGTCAAGGATGGGTGAAGGTGAATTAAGGTGGAGTTGTGTCCAAACATGGAGAGAAAGGCGAAGAGGTGCAGTGCTCAGAGATCACAATGGTGCTTTTCCGCAGCAACATGTCATTATTTTCCAAATGTTGTCGATCCGAAGCTACGGAGATTTTGCATGTAGATGGGCTTTGCAAGTGGTTGCAAATTCACGAACGAGGGTTCACTTGAGCCCGATGCTCGCTGTGGTGAACATGTTGCAACAATCAACGAGGAATGTATCCGCCCCGGTCCATGGATTCGTGGAGGTTAAAGCTCTACTTGGGTCTTTGTCATTGCAAGATATCTTGGGTTCGCTCGGTTCGCTAATATTGCGCGCATAAGTTAGCTAAGGTAGGTATTGGTGATGAACTCGTAAGGTGTGGTTGGGGTGCCCTAGAGTTTGTTCTTCATGTAATCGCGATGACATTCCGAGTTTGACGCTTAAATAAATGCAGCAATATTTACTCTAAAAATGTAAGACTTTGATTCAAGGAAAACATTTACAATCCACACGCCGATATGCTCACGACACGAATTCGCGCGAATTCTGTTCCATCATAGGGCATCCCTTCCCATGGTGGGATGCATGGCGACGGGCCCACCAACCGCCATGAACGCTCTGCCGCGCTGGTCCTCTCATCTTGAGTGTCCGCCGCCTATGTGGCCCCCCCATGCCACCGCCCTGTCGCCGTCCGCACTTCGGTCGCCCTTGTCGACGTCGCTCGCCGGCCATCCTCGCCGCTGCTTCCACTCATGCAACTTGCTGTTTTGCGCTCGCAACGGTTTAGCCCAGGAGATGGTGCAAGCCATCGGGCGGCTCCGCCCCATGTCCATGAGTCACAACTCGCCGCCGATCCTCGCCTGCGAACATCTCTCTCGCCTGCTCCAACACATATGAGCATCGCTTCCAGCAAAAAAATGCATCATTGTGTGATGCAGAAATCATGATTGCGGTAGAAGACAGCACACGTGGTAGCGATTTCAATGTCGGTGTACCATGTAGCACAAACCACCAGGCCGCCTCGCGTGAGTGTTGCTTGCAGAGTGTTCTTCCTCGCCGCATACCACGCCACCGCCATGGCTGTAGCAAAAATGAAGCCAATAGTAGCAAAGAAAACGGGTTAGTTGTAGCAAAAACAAAATCACCGTGGCGCGTCACCACGCCACCAGTTGCAGCCACTTAACGTGATGAAGCTTTCAATGTACAGCTTGTAACATTCGTCAACGCATGTCGCCGATGTATCTCCGTGTGAAAAGGTTGCGCTCGCTAATGTGATGTAGCTTTACCGATACGCTTGTAATAAACAACGACGACGCTGCTTCTCGATCGAGATTCTAATAGCCGTTCCAGATATTTCAAATATGTTTCAAGATCCACATCCGACGGTTTGAGAAAATCCATGGTCGAAGCACCGGCGGTGGACGGTGGTTTTAAATGCGGTCATCGCCGCCAACGCCGTGATCTTCCACGATGTAGCTGTTGGAAATATGCCCTAGAGGCAATAATAAAAGTATTATTATATTTCAATATTCATGATAATTGTCTTTGTTCATGCTATAACTGTATTATCCGAAATCGTAATACACGGTGAACACAAAGACCACAATATGTCCCTAGTGAGCCTCTAGTCGACTAGCTCACAGATCAATAGATAGTCATGGTTCTCGACTATGGACATTGGATGTCGTTGATAACGGATCACATCATTAGGAGAATGATGTGATGGACAAGACCCAATCCTAAGCATAGCATAAAAGATCGATAGTTCGCTTGCTAGAAGCTTTGCCAATGTCAAGTATCTCTTCCTTCACCATGAGATCGTAACTCCCTGCTACCGAGGAGTGCTTTGTGTATCAAACGTCACAACGAATCGGGTGACTATAAAGGTGCATTATGTATCTCCGAAAGTAATCATGGGTTGACACTAATCGAGATCGATTTGTCACCCGCATGACGGAGAGGTATCTCGGCCCACTCGGTAATGCATCATCATAATGAGCTCAAGGTGACCAAGGTGTTGGTCACGGATCATGCATTACGGTATGAGTAAAGTGACTTGCGGTAACGAGACCGAACAAGGTATTGGGATACCGACGATCGAGTCTCGCAAGTAACGCATCGATTGACAAAGGAATTGCATAGTGGTTTGATCAATCTCGACATCGTGGTTCAACCGATGAAATCATCGAGGAGCATGTGGGAGCCAACATGGGTATCCGCACTCGCTGTTGGTTATTGCCCGAGAGTCGCCTCGGTCATGTTCAAGGTCTCCAACCCGTAGGGTCTACACACTTAAGGTTCGTGACGCTTAGGTTAGTAGGAAGACTAGTATGTGAATACCGAATGTTGTTCGAGTCCCTGATGAGATCCCTGACGTCACGAGGAGTTCCTAAGGGTCCGGAGGTAAAGAATAATATATAGGAAGTGGTGTTTCGCCATCGAAAGTTTCGGGTCTCCTAGAAGTACCGGACCACCGAGGGGTCCCTGGGTCCACCGGTGGGGCCACCTATCCCGAGGGCCCCATGGGCCAAAGGGGAAGGAACCAGCCCAGGGGCTGGTGCGCCCCAGGCCCACCTCGCGCCTAGGGTTGAAACCCTAGGGGGCGCCCACCGCTTGGGGCACTCCACCCCTTGTCGCCGCCCGAGATTGATCTCCAGGCCGCCACTGTGGGGCCTATAAAGGGGGAGGAGGGGCCACCACCCAAGGCGCAGCCCTCCTCCCCAACACTCCTCCTCCGAAGAGCTCCGGCCTCCGAGTATGCTTCTCCACCATCACCACGCCGCAGCTGCCGGTGGAGCTGTCTTCTCAACCTCTCCTTCCCCTTGCTGGATCAAGAAGGAGGAGACGCCGCCCTCGACGGTGTTGAACGCGAGGTGCTGTCCGCTCAAGACTTGGACATCGGTGATCCGAATCACGCTCGAGTACGACTCCATCATCACCTTGCAAGCTTCCGCACGCGATCTACAAGTGGTATGTAGATGCAAACTTCCCGCTTCTCGTGCTTAGATGAACTCATAGATGGATCTTAGGAAGCCGAGGAAAAATTTTAATTTTCTGCAACGCTCCCAACAAAGGGCATCATGAGCTAGGTCTATGCGTAGTTCTCTAATGCACGAGTAGAACACAATTTGTTGTGGGCGCTGATCTTGTCATCTTACTTGCCTCTACTAGTCTTTTCTTGCTCAACGGTATTGTGGGATGAAGCGCCCGACCAACCTTACACGACGCTTACGTGAGACCGGTTCCACCGATCGACATGCACTAGTTGCATAAGGTGGCTGGCGGGTGTCCGCTCTCCCACTTTAGTTGGAGCGGATTCGATGAACGAGGCCCTTATGAAGGGTAAATAGAAGTTGACAAAATCACGCCAGGTGATTCAGGTAAGAAAACGTTTGCTAGAACCCAATCGCAGCTACGTAAAAGATGCAACAACAATTAGAGGACGCCTAACTTGTTTTTGCAGCATTGATCATGTGATGTGATATGGCCAAGTTGTGATGAATGATGAATTGTGATGTATGAGATCATGTTCTTGTAATAGGATTCACGACTTGCATGTCGATGAGTATGACAACCGCAGGAGCCATAGGAGTTGTCTTTATTTTTGTATGACCTGTGTGTCATTGAAGAACGCCATGTAAACTACTTTACTTCATTACTAAACGCTGTAGTCATAGAAGTAGAAGTAGTCGCTGGCGTGACAACTTCATGAGAGACACGATGATGGAGATCATGATGATGGAGATCATGGTGTCAAGCCGTGACAAGATGATCATGGAGCCCAAGATGGAGATCAATGGAGCTTGATGATATTGGCCATATCATGTCACAACTATATAATTGCATGTGATGTTTATTATGTTTATGCATCTTGTTTACTTAGGACGACGGTAGTAAATAAGATGATCCTTACAAAATTTCAAGAAGTGTTCTCCCTAACTGGCACCGCTTACAGTCGTCGCTTCTAAGCACCACGTGATGATCGGGTGATGGATCCTTACGCTCACATACAACGGTGTAAGACAGCTTTACACAGCTAAAACACTTAGGGTTAACTTGACGAGCCTAGCATGTGCGACATGGCCTCGAACACGGAGACCGAAAGGTCGAACACGAGTCGATGGAAGATACGATCAACATGAAGATGTTCACCGACGATGACTAGTCCGCCTCACGTGATGATCGGACACGGCTAGTCGACTCGATCGGTAACACTTAGATGACTAGAGGATGTCTAATCTAAGTGGAGTTCATAATTTTGATTAGAACTTTATTATCATGAACTTAGTCTAAAACCTTGCAAATATGTCTTGTAGATCAATGGCCAACGCTAATGTCAACATGAACTTCAACGCTGCTCCTAGAGAAAACCAAGCTGAAAGATGATGGCAGAACTATACGGATCGGGTCCGAACCCGAGGATCATCCTCATAGCTGCCAAGAAACAATATGTCCTAGAAGCACCGTAGGTGACCCACTGCTCTCCCAAAGAACCAAGACGATTTGAACGCTCGCGACTCGCTCGATGATTACTCCTCGCTCAAAGGCGCATGCTTACAGCTTAGAACCGGGCTCCAAAAGCGCTTTGAGCATCACGAGCATATGAGATGTTCAAGAGCTGAAACTAGTTTTCCAAGCTCATGCCCGGTCGAGAGATATGATGTCTCGAAAGTTCTACATGTAAGATGGAGGAAAACAGTTCACAAGGAGCACATCCTCAAGATGTCCTGTTGCACAACCGTATGACCCAGCTAAACATTAACCTCCCGATGAGGCGGTCATTGATGTAATCCTCCGCCGCTCCACCAAGCTACAAGAGCTTTGTGATGAACTACAACATGCAAGGGATGGTGAAGACCATTCCTCAAGTGTACTCAGTCAAGTCACAGAGGCTGAAATCAAGAAAGAACATCAAGTGTTGATGGTCAATAAGACCACTAAGTTCAAGAAGGGCAAGGGAAGAAGAACTTCAAGAAGGACGGCAAGGATGTTGCCGCGCCTGCAAGCCGCTGTCGAAGAAGTCAAAGAATGGACCCAAGCCCGAGACTCGAGTGCTTTTATTGCAAGGGAAGGGTCATCGAAGCGAACTCGCCCCAAATACTTAGCGATAAGAAGGCCGGCAACACCAAAGGTATATTTGATATACATGTAATTGATGTGTACCTTACCAAGACTGTAGTAACTCCCGGTATTTGATACCGTGTTGTTGCTCATATTTGTAACTCACAGCAGAGCTGGAATAAACGGAGACTAGCGAGGACGAGGTGACGGCGCTCGAATGGTTCCAGAGTCGATGTGATCGCTGCCGCACGCTGCCTCTACATTTACCTACGGATTAGTTTTGAACCTTAATAATTGTTATTTAGTGCCAAGTTTGAGCATGAACATTGTATCCGGATCTCGCTTGATACGAGATGGCTACTCATTTAAGTCTCGAGAATAATGGTTGTTCGATTTATATGAGAGATATGTTTTATGGTCATGTCGATGGTCAATGGTTTATTCTAATGAATCTCGAGCGTAATATTACACATGTTCATAGTGTGGATGCCAAAAGATGTAAAGTTGATAACGATAGTCCCACATACTTGTGGCAATGCCGCCTTTGGTCACATTGGTGTCGTTATGAAGAAGCTCCATGCCGATGGACTTTAGAGTCTCTTGATTATGAATCGCTTGACACATGCAACCATGTCTTAGGTAAATGACCAAGACTCGCTTCTCCGAACAATGGAGCGAGCAACCAACTTGTTGGAAATCATACATACCGATGTAAAGGGTCCAATGAGCGTGAGGCTCATGGAGGATATCGTATGTTCTCACTCACCGATGACTTGAGTAGATATGGGTATGTCTACTTAATGAAACACAAGTCCGAGACCTTGAAAAGTTCAAGGAATTTAATGAGGTGGAGAATCAACGGCCGGATAAAGTTCCATGATCGATCGGGAGGAGAATACTTGTCATTTAATTTGGACACACTTAAAGAAATGTGGAATTGTTTCAAACTCACGCCCCGAACACCTCAAATAAACGGTGTGTCCGAACGCGAATCGACTCTTTGGATATGGTGGTCTATGATGTTCTTACCGATTTACCACCGCTATTTTGGGGATACGCCTAGAGACAGCTACATTCACTTTAAATAGGGCACCGTTTAAACCCTGAGACGAACCGATGAATTATGGTTTGGGAAGAAACCTGTTCTTTAAAAGTTTGGGGATGCGGTTATGTCAAGAAACTTCAACCCAAAAGCTCAACCCAAGTCAAAATGCGATTCATAGGATACCCTAAGGAAATGGCAGTATACCTTCTACTTAAGATCCAAGGCAAGGTCTTTTGCCAAGAACGGATGCTTTCGAGAAAGAGTTTCTCCGAAAGAAGTAAGGGAGGAAAGTAGAACTCGGAAGTACTACCTTTAACGGGAAGGTGGGACGCAGAGACCGCTCCGGATGCCCACACCAACCAAGAGGAAAACAATGATGATGATCAAGGTACTTTGGATGTTGACAACTTCGGTCCAGACACGCCCCACTGAGTGGTACGGCAACCTTGTTATGGAAATCATGTTGTTAGACAACAATGAACCTTCAACTATGAAGAAGCGAATGGCCCCAGATTCCAACAAATGGCTTGAAGCCATGAACCGAGATAGAATCCATGTATGAAAACAAAGTATGGACTTTGATAGATTTGCCCAATGATCGGCAGAAATAGAAAACAAATGGATTTTTAAGAAGAAGACGGACGCGATGGTAATGTTATTTTAAAGCTCGATTGTCGCTAAGGGTTATGAAGTTCAAGGAATTGACTACGACGAGACATTCTCTCCCGAGCGGCTTAAGTCCGAATCATGTTAGCAATTGCCGATACTATGATTATGAGATATGGCGATGGACGCCAAAACGGCATTCCTTAACGGACATCTTAAGGAAGAGCGTATGATGCAAAGGTTTTTTTTAACGCTAAAAGTATGCAAGCTCCAAATGATCCATTTATGGACCTGCAAGCATCTCGAGTTAAAACATTCGGATGAGATGATCAAAGTTAGTTTATGCACTTATGGAGAAGCCTCATAAGAAAGTGAGGAGCTCAGAGCATTTCTCGATATATGTAGATGACATACTCTTGATGGGAAATGATTAAAAACTTCCGACAGATTAAGGCCTACTTGAACAAGTGTTTTTCAATGAAGGACCTTGGAGAAGGTTATATATTAGGCATCAAGATCTATAGGATAGATCGAGACGCCTCATAGGTCTTTCACAAAGCACATTTGATAAGATTTTGAAGAGGTTCAAATGGATCACCAAGAAAGGGTTCTTGCCTATGTTACAAGGTGTGAGATTGAGCTCACCACCACCCACCACGCAAAAGATAAAGAAGAGATGAGTGTCATCCCTATGCATCACCATAGGATCTATTTGTATGCATGTTGGTACCTGACATGTAAACCTTGCCAAGTTTGCTGCCGATACCAAAGTAATCCCAGCAAGGAACACCGACAGGGTCAAGAATATCCGGCACCAAAAGGACAAAGGACATGTTTATTTATGGAGGAGACGAAGAGCCGTCAGAAGGGTTACGCCGACGCTAGCTTCGACTCAAATCTGGATGACTCTAAGTCACAAACCGGATACGTATATGTTGAATGGTGGAGCAAGAAGTTGACCGCGCGAGCGCCGTGGGGATCTACATGTGAAGCGGAGTACATGGCAGCCTCGAGGGCGCATGAAGCGATTTGGGTGAAGGAGTTCATCACCACCTAGAGTCATACCCAAGCGCCGGGCCGATCAAACTCTTCGGACAACACCGGAGCTATTGCCTTGCCAAGGAGCCCGGTTTCGAAGACCGCACATCAAGCTGGCTTCAACTCCATCCGTGAAAATGTTCAAGATGGAGACATAGAGATTTGCAAAGTCACACGGATCCAATGTCGCAGATCCGCTGACTAAACCTCTCCAGGCAAAACATGATCAACACCGTAACTCTATGGGTGTTCGATTCATCACAATGTAACTAGATTAGTGACTTAGTGCAAGGGGAGATCTGGAAATATGCCCTAGAGGCAATAATAAAAGTATTATTATATTTCAATATTCATGATAATTGTCTTTGTTCATGCTATAATCAGATATCCGGAAATCGTAATACACCGGTGAGCACAAAGACCACAATATGTCCCTAGTGAGCCTCTAGTGACTAGCTCCAGATCAATAGATAGTCATGGTTTCCCGACTATGGACATTGGATGTCGTTGATAACGGATCACATCATTAGGAGAATGATGTGATGGACAAGACCCAATCCTAAGCATAGCATAAAAGATCGATAGTTCGCTTGCTAGAAGCTTTGCCAATGTCAAGATTCTTCCTTCACCATGGATCGGTAACCCCTGCCACCGTGAGGAGTGTTTGGTGTATCAAACGCCACAACGAATCGGGTGACTATAAAGGTGCATTAAGGTATTCCAGTAAGGTTGACACTAATCGAGATCGATTTGTCACCCGATGACGGAGAGGTATCTCCGCCCACTCGATAATGCATCATCATAATGAGCTCAAGGTGACTAAGGTGTTGGTCACGGATCATGCATTACAAGAGTAAAGGATTCCGGTAACGACCAAAAGGTATTGGGATACCGACGATCGAAGTCTCGAGCAAGTAACGACGATTGACAAAGGGAATTGCATATGTGGTTTGATCAACCACATCGTGGTTCAACCGGAAATCATCGAGAGCATGTGGGAGCCAACATGGGTATCTGCACTGCTTTGGTTATTGCCCGAGAGTCGCCTCTCGTCAATTCCAACCCGTAGGGTCTACACAAGGTCGGGAGGGTTAGTGGAAGACTAGTATTGAATACGAATGTTGTTCGAGTCCCGATGAGATCCCGGACGCCGAGGAGTTCCAAGGGTCCGGAGGTAAAGAATATATAGGAAGTGGTGTTTCGCCATCGAAAGTTTCGGGGTCCCCAGAAGCCCGGACCACCGGAGGGGTCCCGGGTCCACCGGTGGGGCCACCTATCCCGAGGGCCCTGGGCCAAAGGGGGAAGGGAACCAGGGGGCGGCGCCTCAGGCCCACCGCGCCTAGGGTTGAAACCCTAGGGGGGCCCCCGGCTTGGGGGCACTCCACCCCTTTTGCCGCCCGGAGATTGGATTCGGGGGCCACCCTTGGGGCCTATAAAGGGGGGGAGGGGGGCCCCAACCCCGGCGCAGCCCTCCTCCCCAACACTTCTTCCTCCGAAGAGCTCGGGCGGCCCCGGAGATGCTTTCCACCATCACCACGCCCCGGGGGGTGGAGTGTTCCTCAACCTCCCCCTTGCCGGATCAAGAAGGAGGAGACGCCGCCCCCCCGTGTGTTGAACGCGAGGTGCTTCCGCTCAGACTTGGACATGTGATCGAATCACGCTCGAAGTTCGACTCCATCATCACCTTGCAAGCTTCGCACGCATCTACAAGTGGTATGTAGATGCAAACTCTCCGCTGTCGTTTAGATGAACTCATAGATGGATTTGGTAAGTGAGAAAAATTTTAATTTTTCGCAACATTCCCCAACAGAGCAAAACGTATGGGGGGGGGGGGGTCAGGCACCCACGAGGCTTGGAGGCCCGACCTGCCAGGGACACGGCATTTAATTACGAAGGGGTTGATGACCCCCCGAGCCTCCTTCCGCAGTGGGTGCTGCAATTTTTTCAGAAGACAATGGAGAAGAAGGACAAAGGAGAGGGCACATCCGAACCTAGAATCTTGGGATCGCTCCCAGAGCGATCACATGAACCGTGCACCGGCCAGAGTATTGCCCTTTTGCAAAATGGTCTCATTGTTTAGCACACAACACGAGTCCTTGTTTTGCTTCCTCACTTCCTTCCTTCTCGACCCGCCGATGCCGCCCTACCCCTAAAATCATATATACCAGGTCGAATGCACAAACGGAGACCCACCTCTCCGACACGGTCAAACCAATCTCAAAGCAGCCATTAATCCCTTCGCCAAATCCCAATTTCTATAGCCTAGGCTCATGTTCAACATGTCTAACTCCAGGCCCCGGGTCCACTTTTTTGATACGCCCCAACGATCTATAATTTTGATTGTTCCATGCTATTATATTACCCGCTTGGGATGTTTATGGGCTTTACTTACACTTTTATATCATTTTTGGGACTAACCTACTAACCGGAGGCCCAACCCATATTGTGTTTTCTTGCCTATTTCCCTTTTCAAGAAAATAAATATCAAATGGAGTCCAAACGAATGAAACCTTTGGGAAAGTTATTTTGGAACGAAGCAACCAGGACTTGAGGCACGAGGAAGCTTGGCCACAGGTGGAGGCGCCCCACCTCCCGGGCGCGCTCACCTCGGGGCCCCTCGGGCCCCCCGACCGATTTTTTCGCCTTTATATCCATATACCCTAAAAACATCAAAGACAACAATAGATCTGAGTTCCGCCCAAGCCTCCAGAGCCACCAAAACCTCTGAGCCGCCCCGGGGGGGGGGTCCTCACCGTGGCCATCTTCATCATCCCGCCTCCTGACAAGTCGGAAAATGCGATTCATAGGATACCCTAAGGAAACTGGCATATACCTTCTACTTAAGATCCAAGGCAAGTCTTTGTTGCTAAGAACGGATGCTTTCGAGAAAGAGTTTCTCCGAAAGAAGTAAGGGAGGAAAGTAGAACTCGATGAAGTACTACCTCCGAACGGGAAGGTGGTGCAGCGCAGAGACCGCTCCTGATGCCCACACCAACTCAAGAGGAAAACAATGATGATGATCAAGGTACTTGATCAAGTTAGCATCAACTTCAGGTCCACGGACACGCCCGCACTGAGTGGTACGGCAACCCTGTTATGGAAATCATGTTGTTAGACAACAATGAACCTTCGAACTATGAAGAAGCGATGGCGGCCCAGATTCCAACAAATGGCTTGAAGCCATGAACCGAGATAGAATCCATGTATGAAAACAAAGTATGGACTTTGATAGATTGCCCAATGATCGGCGAGCGATAGAAAACAAATGGATTTTAAGAAGAAGACGGACGCGATGGTAATGTTACCGCTATAAAGCTCGACTTGTCGCTAAGGGTTATCAAGTTCAAGGAATTGACTACGACGAGACATTCTCTCCCGTAGCTAAGCTTAAGTCCGTCCAATCATGTTAGCAATTGCCGATACTATGATTATGAGATATGGCGATGGACGCCAAAACGGCATTCCTTAACGGACATCTTAAGGAAGAGCAGATATGATGCAGCCGAAGGTTTTGTCGATTCGCTAACGCTAATAAAGTATGCAAGCTCCAAACGATCCATTTATGGACCGTGCAAGCATCTCGAGTTAGAACATTCGCTGATGAGATGATCAAAGTTGTTAGTTTATGCGACTTATGGAGAAGCCTGCATAAGAAAGTGAGGGAGCTCAGAGCATTTCTCGATTATATGTAGATGACATACTCTTGATGGGAAATGATACAAAACTTCGACAGCATTAAGGCCTACTTGAACAAGTGTTTTTCAATGAAGGACCTTGAGAAGTGCTATATATTAGGCATCAAGATCTATAGGATAGATCGAGACGCCTCATAGGTCTTTCACAAAGCACATACCTTGATAAGATTTTGAAGAGGTTCAAATGGATCAGTCCAAGAAAGGGTTCTTGCCTATGTTACAAGGTGTGAGATTGAGCTCACTACCACCACCACGCAAAAGATAAAGAAGAGATGAGTGTCATCCCTATGCATCAGCCATAGGATCTATTATGTATGCCATGCTGTGTACTGACCATGTAAACCTTGCCGTAAGTTTGCTGCGATACCAAAGTAATCCCAGCAAGGAACACCGACAGCGGTCAAGAATATCCTCAAGCACCGAAAAGGACAAAGGACATGTTTCTATTTATGGAGGAGACGAAGAGCTCGTCAGAAGGGTTACGCCGACGCTTAGCTTCGACTCAAATCTGGATGACTCTAAGTCACAAACCGGATACGCGTATATGTTGAATGGTGGAGCAAGAGCTGGTGCAACCGCAAGCGTAGCGCCGTGGGATCTACATGTGAAGCGGAGTACATGGCAGCCTCGAGGGCAGCGATGAAGCGATTTGGGTGAAGGAGTTCATCACCACCTAGAGTCATACCCAATGCGTGGGCCGATCAAACTCTTCGTGACAACACCGAGCTATTGCTCTTGCCAAGGAGCCTGTGTTTCAAGAAGACCAGCACATCAAGCCGCTTCAACTCCATCCGTGAAAATGTTCAAGATGGAGACATAGAGATTTGCAAAGTACACACGGATCAATGTCGCAGATCCGCTGACTAAACCTCTCAGCGCAAAACATGATCAACACCGTAACTCTATGGGTGTTCGATTCATCACAATGTAACTAGATTAGTGACTTAGTGCAAGTGGGAGATCGTTGGAAATATGCCCTAGAGGCAATAATAAAAGTATTATTATATTTCAATATTCATGATAATTGTCTTTGTTCATGCTATAACGTATTATCCGGAAATCGAATACCGGTGAGCACAAAGACCACAATATGTCCCTAGTGAGCCTCTAG